>JABCJZ010000021.1:0-26646 GCA_013184445.1 Fusarium sp. NRRL 53497 | reverse complement strand
ATGTATGTATGTATGTTTGAATATCTCTCCGGCCTATCGCTGGTTCGTCCGACAAGCGCGAGAGAAAGAATCAGCATTTTCCAAGACTTCAACTTGTGGAGTCTCATCTAACGCACGTATGTGTCTTTGCACTCAATGAGGCGTTTGAACGTTTATCCTTAGATCTTGTTGGACCGCCGCCCAAGACCAAGACCCAGGGACTTGGGCCTGGACTGTCCGTCAACGCCACGGGCCTCCCGTCTCTGTACCCGCTCAAGCCGCGTCGCAGTCAGAAATCCTAGATGACTGGGCTTATGCTCCCCCCCCCCCCCCTTCAGGATTGCTGGGAATTCAGGAAACAAACATAACACAGCACAACACGACACGACACGACAAGCAAGGCAAGACAAGGTATTCCTTACCATATTCAACAACCCCACATTGGGCTGCCGAAAAGACAACGACTGCCGGGAGACAATTGTGAGATCGTTCGGTTCAGCCTCGAAGCACGGACGGATAGTGTAAACCGTCTACTGTACGACGACGACTACGACAACCAAGTCAAACCCGACTGCAGCCTACTTCAGGTGCTTGGAGACAGTGACGCATACAATGTAAATATATCCACAACACGACACTGACGTGTAATTGCTTGCTCGGCGGCGGCGAAATCAAGGATCACACTTGAATCATGGCCTATCTGCAAGCTGCAGATGCCATTGTCAGTGGCGGGTGCCGTAGCCGCCCTAGCGCTGCCCTAGCCACAACAACTATGGAGCTGACAGCCCGTCAAATATCGAGGCTGGGCTGTATGAACCAGAGGCAAAGCCAAAGAGGAGCGTAACGGCACCTACCAGCGCCCAGGACCCGTCATTCTTGAACTCTAATGGCACCACAAGCCCGATAACCATCGGCCTGGGTCAGAGCGTTCCAATCTCGTGATCCCCTCAAAAACAGTGGTGAGCGACCGTATTAGTGGCCTCTGACTTTTACAACGTTCACATCCAAAACCAAGGTCGGCAATCTAGCGCCAAGCCACTGAGGCTTGCCAACGTTGAGAAACGCAGATCCAGTCGAGAATAATTCTATCCCTGTTCCAAATACCTACTGGCTTGCCTGACCAATTCAGGACAGGACAGGTCAGGACACCGTCAAATATGACAGCAAATTCATATATGCCCACTTCCGTTCCGGTATGCGTGTGCAAAGCTAGATGCATATGCAATGATACCCCAAGCTCCGGTCTGGTCCTCGCGTAGGACAATCCCATTCATCGCACGTTCTCAACCGCCTTGACTCCATCGTCCATACATACACAACATACATAAAAAGGGACATGCAGATGGGGGTGGAAGCGGCGAAAACTAACTGACACACTCCACACTCCACATCGAGAAGGCTGCCAATATCGCCCACGCCATGGTGTGTCAGCCACCATTAACCTGGTCGCCTTTCCTTCCTCTGCTTCTCCAACTGATTTCCTAAACTGAGAACTAAGAGCCATGGGCGCTAGGTCTTGGCCTCTTGTTGAGCCCCTGCTCCATGTCGACAACCACCCCTGATCCAAGAAGCGGGCATATCCCAGCAACCACCACGAGCCTGTCAAAGCTGTTCACGAGTGTTTTGGGACTGGTGACGTTTCTCTTGTCCTGAACGATACGACGCTAGGTTCTCTGAACCCAGGCCATTTTGTTTCTTCATCTTGCCCCATCCTTCATCATCCCCCCTGGCTTCTTGATCGCCCTGTGCACCCTGTCCAAGCTCGCATGCCTGTACCCTTCAGGTTTAGATTGCCCGTCAGGTTGTTTCCTCCACACCTCGAGGCAAAGACCTCTCTTCCAGAGGTGAGGTATCCGTATTGCTTTAAAGAACCTGGCATCCCAGTCCACAACGCTTTGTTCCCACGTCGTTGTGTGGCTTGGATGAGTTGGTTTCACTAATACTACGACTTCTCCAGTTCAGCCCCGACCACTTTGAAATTCTCCGCTCAGACTGTTTATGGCCCTGCGTCTTCTGGCATTTCCTATCCTGGCTCCCTCGTCGTCTACGTTGCCCTACGATTAGGTGCCCCCCACTACATGGGATTTGGAGCAGCCGTCCGTCAAGGCAATACGCCGCCATTGCATCTGATATACAAAAGGCTTGGGCTTCCCGCCAACGGCAGATAGCCCCCGACCCTACTCTCCGCTATTTCTTTTGAACCACATCCTTCTCCCCATCACTATCTTCTGGTAATACGACAAGGGTTGGTCTTCTACAAGAACGGTTTACCGTATTTCGCTCTTTACTCAACAACGTTCTTGTTTCTTCAACTGTCTATAGCTTTGGATCTTGCCAACTGGTCCATCATTCAAGTGTACCTCGACTTCACATTGTGTAATATCTCGAGGCACAATTCATTCTTCAACTGTAATTGAGAAACGAATTGTCCGTTTGACACCGGAGACTAGACCACGTTAACCGCTGCGCGGTCTCTCCTTGCCCTCCTGGCTGTCTTGTTATGGAAGATAGCCGTTTACTGTCAAGACAGTCTGAAACGAAACCACAACACTCAGCCCCCGAACTTCCCAACATGTCTATGCTTGCTACAGCATCCCCCTCTCCTCACCTTTCATCCTTCGGTATGCCACGTCCATGGGAGACAAACCGATGCCCCGACTATTCGCTTCGACCAAGGACCGAGAACGACAAAGTTGCTCTTCCTTCGATTCGACAGGTAGATCACACCGAGGCTACAAGCAGTTATTATGTTACTCTTTTGCTAATCCCTTGCAGACATTCCCCGAATTGCAACTGCAGACCCAACCGCCACATGATCTCAACACCAAGCCGCCCATGGGCGTAGCACCATTGAATGCGGCATCACCTCAATATGTGCACTCACCTAATTCTAGTAAGAGGAGGAGATTATCGATGGAGCGAGAGGTAGAGAACGAGAGAGCCCACCAAGTACCACGCCTGTGCTACAGTCCCGACCGAGCATCACCTAGACAGATATCACCAAACCTGCCCATGCAGGCAGGACCACAGGATAGTTGGGCGGCTCCCACGAGAACAAGCCCTTATCTGACAAACGGATCAAACACTCACTCAGTGCCTATGGAAGTGAAGGAGCGAGCAGAGACTCGACCACCATTACCTAGTCTCCCTCCACCACGTTCTCTGGAACGAGAACCAGCGCCTCTTGGCCGTGGACCAGCACCTTCAGAGGGATATCGGCCATCTCACCAGCCGATGCCACATTCACGGACACCCATTTCTGAATCTGGAGTCTCGCCTTACCGTGAGAACGGCTATGGATACCCTTACCATCACCCTACGCGATATCAATCACTTTCTACAGGATCGGCTCACTCGTTTGACCGTACCCCATTTACCCCAGGCGCATACAACACACCTTACCAAGACTTTGTTCGATTTGGAGAAATGGGCCCTGCCAGCCTCAGCGGTGACAACAAACAACGAAAGAGAAGGGGAAACCTACCCAAAGAAACTACAGACAAGCTCAGAGCGTGGTTCGTGGCACATCTTCAGCACCCATACCCGACCGAGGATGAAAAGCAAGATCTCATGCGACAAACTGGATTACAGATGAGTAAGTTCAGCTGGGCTAGGCCGAGTACGGAGAAGACTAGTGAAGACTGGAAACTAACATGTCAACCAACAGATCAAATCTCAAACTGGTTCATCAATGCACGACGTCGCCAGTTGCCGACCATGATCAACAACGCTCGCGCCGAAACTGACGCCATGACGGGCGCTCGAGGCGGTGACATGAAGGTCCTCGCCACAACAGAACGGGGCGATTTTGACCACACCAAGCGGGAGCCCGTTGGACCCCTAAGTGACGGCGAGGGCGCCACCTACGACGAGGAGCTTGAGGCCTTGAACCAGCGAAGGCCTGGCACCATCGGCAGGGGCAGTGTCTAGACTACGGTACTACGCACTTGTATCCGCCATTGTTTGAATGAATTTTCTTTTGGGGCGTCACCCTTAGTCGGTTTTGGTATGGGAATAGCGCCTTTTCATGTTCTTGCTATTGTTTCTTGATGTTTGAGGTTTTAGCCTCCAAACGCGTTTAGCGACGGGATATCCCTTGGACATTCTTGGGTCATCTAAAGTGGGGATAGTTTTTTATTTTTTATTTTACACTCTCGGATTTCTTATTAGGCTCAGCCATTGGGACGCTGATCTTTTGAGGAACGAAAGACATGGACATGGACATGGAGAGCGATTATCAATGTTACAACGAAGAAAACGCGGTATACACGACAGCAGCGTTTGAATGGGGGATAAATGGAGGATGAGTCTCTACGATGAGCATTGGACTCAAAAAAGATTAGACACCTCGCGGACAATCTACGATAATCTAGGGGCTCACGACGACTTTGGCAACAGGTGAACCAGACGCCTCCGTTGCCAAATCAGATCAAGTCAAATCAAATCAAATTAAAACAAAAGAAAAGGAAAACATTGCCAATCAGGGATGGGCCAACCAACTAACGTTAATGCTAGGAAGTGTCCGATAATGTTGATGACTTACTGTCTGTGCGTGAATGTAAGTCAGGGCAGTGCCACTTGACAGGATTTAGTTGGTTCACCTACTCAAGGACTGCTAATTATACCAGGAAGCTTTGATATTCGGTGGGAATACCAAATATCGTGAATTTCTTAACCCCTGATCCACCAAATCTTACATAGCAGTCTTACCAATGCCATCGCTAACACTCACTTGCTACTCTAGTTTGGTCAGTGCAGACTTAGGGGGAGTCGAGTGGATGTGATGGCGAGGCTGATCTTAGCCGGGAGCTGTTTAGAACCCCGCCAGCCATGTATAGCGGCAGCAGCTAGCCTGTGTTAGGAGCCACTGGTTTGATAGAGCCAACTGCTACTGTATGTATGTACCTCACTGCAAAAGCCGATGCCGGTGAGTCGTGACGAAGTTTGCCAAGGCGAGTGAGGAAAGGAGACTGAAGGGAGTCAGGGACCAAGTTGAGGCCCGTGTTAGGATAGAATGGATGGTCTATGAACGGAGAGCCAGCCAACCGGTTCCATCACCTGAACTGGGCTGCGGAGTATTTGACAGAGGGCTGATTTCTTAATGCAAGACACACCTAGCGGAGATTCTCCGGTGCTAGGAAGGTTGCTACAGAAAAGGTGAAGGGTGTGGGAGCCGTTGTGTGGCATGTGTAGAAGGTCGGATGTCTGCATAAAAGACAGGTTTTTCATGGCTTCGCAGTATATTTTTCAAAAGAGTTATGCATGATGCCGAGAATGGAATTTGAAGGAGAGACACTGTGGAAAGGAAAAAGAGACGGAGACAGTATTCGCTACCCATACTGCTCGGGGAAACTCGCCTCTTGCGAGTCAATAGTGGACAATAGTTCATGGTTGAAGACATGCAGCAACCAACATGTGCGCCTCTGCCGCTGCATGCACAGCTAGACAAGCTCATGAGGCGTCTGCATTCCCAAAAGAGTAACTTCATGCCTTGTGACGGTTTGTATTCGTAGACAACTGCGATACAGTACTGTCACGGCCAGGTCATACGCTTAGGTTACGGCACTTGCAAAGGCCAAAGGGCCAGATCGGGCTTCCGGGAGCGCCCTGAGCCGTGAATGCCGCGAGGACATCTCCTTGCAAGTCAAGTCGAACGATCCGCGCATGCGTGCGGACCAGTTGGGAACAGGGATGCTCACCGGGCATGAAACATGTCAAAATTGACCGGTGAGGGGGTGTTTCCAGGCGGGCAGGCGACAGGGCCTCTTGTGACCGGTCCAGGTGCCTAATAATATGCATAAGGGCCTGAACGTTGAATGTCGCAGGCCCTATGTAGGAAGCTTGAGTAGACGGAAACAAGCATAAACCAAGCTGCTTAGAATAGGCGGCAGATGGATATCAGAACACCAATACCCACGCTTTGCTAAGTTTCCAATGTGAATATAGCAAACCGGGCTGACACTACCTCGTTGTTTCAATACAATCATCAACCACTCTTTGTTCTGCTGTTGTGGATTCTCTACAAAGCCACCTCCACCAGATAAAGGATGAAAGGCCAGGCTATCTTCATGTTTGGCTGTGGTGCTGCCCTGGCCTGGAAATAATGTGTCTTAAAAGTGACTCGGGCATTTGCTTGTTTCAACAATCTCACATGATGAAAACCCCACAACAGTGACTACGGTATAGCACTGTTGCTATCCGTAGCTCCAACGTGTTATATGGCGGCTATGGCCATCCATCCTCATCAACCAAGCTTGCTCAACATAAGTTCCCTTCGGATTTAAGAGCAGATGACACAAAACGGGCGTTCGCCGCGGCAATACGCTGGTGGACCATGAGGGGTGTCAGCGACAGCCTGTGGCCTGTGGTGGGCTTAGGTGACAGCTAGGCTGAGAGGCGTACCCTTTTTGGTACATATGCTTGTCCGTGAGCACCACTAGGAAGGCTAGTAGTATGAATGGTTGCGTAGTGCAACCGTTCGTTTGGACTTGTAAGGAAATTACTCTGGTTCAACTTGAAACTTGGCATGATATTCTCGGACTATCAGCAATTTTAGCTGTTCCTTGCACATGCCCTGTGCTGAGGCAGCTGAGTTAGCGAGCCCAGTTTTCAGTGTTTTGTTGATAGGCCGTGTGATGCTTTCTCGGAGGATCTTGAACTGGCGGCGGGTCGTCAAGTATAGACTCCTCATTTCCTCGTCCATGGCACTGGGGCGAACGAGCCGCGTGGCGTGGCTGAATGACAAGGGATTCCTCGGGAAGCCCTTGACGTGGTAAGGCGACATGTTTTGGGATGATTAACATGGTTGATAGTTATGTCTCAAAAGACATCCATAAAGATGGACCAGCGTTCAACACCGCTCATCTTATTGGCCTGATATCTTAAACGCAAATCGTTTTCTTCATCTCTTTGACTCTATGGTGGACAAAGTGCCACACCGCGTGAGTTGCGCAAAGACGGGGAGCGGCCAAACATGGTTTTCGGATCCATTCAACCGAAACACAGCTTTGTGATGCGAATATTGTCACTGAGGTGAGGCTAGAGAGAAGTCTGAGACAGCCTGGATCTGTTCCGCGTGGCAGAGCAGATTTGAGGATGAAACCTGTCGGTTGATGTACGGATTCAACAATGTGGCATGAATTCAGCGTCAACCGTAAACTTGTTTTGTGATGCATGCGACATGCCTGCATCATGCCAGTCAAGCTGTATTGTTGTTGTTGTGGCGCAGGGATGTCCAGGGCCCTACCGTCGATCCCTGGGACCTCCAGAGCCGCCTCCAGTATGTCAAAATGAACGTTGCCGCTCGGTTCTAAGTTTAGTTACCGGTATTCCAGGAAGACGAATTGACTTTCAGAATGGCTCGTGCGTGCCTGTTCATCCCTGCTTCTGTAAATAAATGGCTTTCTTTGATTAACGCCACCCTGATAGTTTTCTTTTGGTTCAGGCACTTGTTGTTGACACAGAGCTCCATGCATCCTCCCTTGAATGCTTTTGTGGTGTGAGTTGAGGCTTGAACGAGGAAGTGCAAGCGGGATAATAAAAGTCGCCGTCGTTTCAAACAGAACTGGCGGGGCTGATAAGAAGGACCGGGCGGCAATCTACTGTACGTTGCAATTCTGCCCCCTGCTAAGTTAATCCCCGAGACCCCAGGTCTATCAACTGACCAGCGGAGCCGATGTTCAATGCGCCAGGTAAAGGGAGGAACGTTGATGTAATTCGAGTAAAAGAGACATTGATAAGGGCTCCTGAGGGAGAACTGACCATGCGAGAATAGAATCTGTGCAACCAACGCTTTAGCATATTCGTTTTCACCAATGCGTAGCGTTTCAGGACTGTGACACTCGCGCTCGGATTCTCAGTCCCCTAATACCGGAGTTGCCAAAACTATTTACCAGGGTTAACCTGGTTGGTCTGAACGCCACCACCCGATTGGAAGTGTGGACTTCTGGTCAGTGCCAAGTCTAAGCCAGTTCGGGACTGCCGCTAGACTAGGTGCTCTTGTCGATCTTGGATCGACCGGGCCTTCTAGGACCGCCAGTGCACCTGAGATAGCGTTGAAGCCTAGCTGTCAATCTTCAGCGCTTGTCGAATCGGTAGTAGACGGCTAAGTGCCACATCGGTTCGTAAGAGTGGGCCTGGCGGCCATCGAGGCAACTCGAGAAGCCCTGTCAAAGTTCTAGCTCGAGCTGATGGAATGACTAGCTGGCAGTGGGAGAAACAGGTACGGTTCGGATCTTGTTTCGCCGTCAGGACAGACAGACAGACAGACGGCTGGGGCGTGTCAATCGCTGCCCTCTTGGTTTCGGTCAACAGCGAGTAGCCGATGGACAGCCGCCACTGTTTCCCCTGCTCTCAAGTGGCGCGGGCCTGTAATACGACCGTCATTGCTGGCCCAGTGACATCGTCTCATCCCGGCTGTAGCGCGGCAGCACAGAAGAGGCAAGAAGCGCGTGTTCAGGGAAAAGCGCAATGACTGGGGTCGCGGATGATGCTGCCCTGACACCTCATTGTGAAGTCAATCTGGCCCGAGAAAAGTCAAAAGCAAGACTATCAATTATGCAGCACTTGCAATACGAACACACTTTGCATAATGGTGCGGATTTTGGCGGTAACGGTGATGATGATGAGTGACGAGAAGAGCTGAAAACCTCGTCGAGAACAGTGTCCGGTGCTTTGAACTCGAATGATTATGGTCGAGAACGTTCACTAATGATGGGGATTTGACTTTGCCCCTTGATCACCGCCCTGGAAGACGAGTCCAGAGACCAAGCCAAGCTGAGCTATTGACTGAACAGGTTGACTGGGGAGGAGCGGGTAGCAGCGGTGGGTAGTGGTGTCGAAGATCATAGCGAGGTGCAGTCGTTTTCATGAAGATCTGATTGCCGAAAGCTCCAAGCGGCATACTCATCGACCACGGAGATTCAGTTAACGTTAGCGGAGAAGAGGCGGGATATCGGCCGGGTTGAATGCAGAGTAGCACTGCACTGCACTGCACTGCACGGTGCTGTACTGGCTGGTGGAGCGCATGAATAAGTGCTAGAGTGATTTGATTTATGGAGGGTGTGATTGTGATAGAATTTGACCTTGACCTTGACCTTGACCTTGACCTTGACCTTGACCTTGACGATGGTGATGAGAGTTTTTGTTGTTGTTTGACATGGGGGGGTTCGGAGTGAGGTTAACGGTTAGCGAGATGGGTTAGTCAGATGAGGAATAATGAATAAGGATAGGATGGCAGGAGATGAAATGTCTCACCTTACTCCTGCCCTGCCACCTCATGCATGAATATGAGACATGAGACAAGACAGGAAGGTGAGGTAAGGTAAGGTGTGGCTGACATGTAAGGAATCTCATACCCGCGCCACATTGAGAAATGGAGTCTTCAAGGTTAAGTAGCAAGTTAAATTGTTAGGCTAATTAAAATACAAGTGCCGAAATATTGACCTCGATAACAAGGCACACACATACATATTATTGCTTGCTCGACTTGCATACCTTATTCGACCGAATTGCATCTTTTGTTGTTACTGTCAACTGTATCTATACGAATACAAATGAAGCCGTTTCGTTTCGTTTCGTGTCGTCTTGTCTTGCTCGCGTCTTCGCTCTTCGCGTTCCATTTCTCATTCTGACTCATCAAATGGGCTATTGTCAGCCTCTCGGTCTTCGGACAGTTTAGATTTCCGACGTCTTTGGAATCACATCAAAGCCTGACAACGTGAATATGCCTGTAATACGTTTATCTACTATTGTCAAGTGAAAACTCTCGTAATAGAGCTTCTATACGCATTTTGTTGCTCTCCAGAACAACGCGATTATTGATTGATACTGGACGCTTTTGCATCTCGTTCCTAGTCGGATAAGGATTTTGAGCTTTATCCACTTCGCGCGAGCGACACTTCACTCAGCTTTGAAGAAAGAATCGGATTTATCGTTTGCTGATTGAATGACTATCCTCGCCTATCAAAATGCCGCCGGACACGACCGAGTCCGATCCTTCCGGTCGACCTGAGTCTTCAAAGACGGAACCTCTAGCATGCGTCTCCTGCAGAGCTCGCAAGTTGAAGTGCGATCGCACAACGCCAGCGTGCACTCGCTGCATCAAGGTCTCAAATGATTGTGTATATCCAGAATCACGGAGGAAGCCAAACTTCAAGAGGAGAAATGTCAAGGAACTCGAGGCTCGTCTGGCTCAAGTGGAAGATTATCTCAAAGACGTCAACAAGAATTCGTCAGAGGACAAAACAGATGATGGCAGTCCTGTTCACCCAACTCAACCCGATGTCAACTTCTTCGATATGGACTTTACACCCAGCCTGGGTCAGACGATCAACGGCATGCCTGATCCCAATTTTTCGTCTTTTGCATCGCCAAATTTCGCACAAAACTCAAACTCAACCCCAAATGACAATACTCACCCTCTAAATGCGCAGCTGATGAGTCTGGGCATGTCTGAACCTCTCCCTCCAGACGATGTCATGGAGGAACTGTAAGGGACACACTCAGCTCTCATACTACCGACGCTGACCTCCATAGCAACACCATCTTCTTCCATAATCAGTATCGAATGATACCCATTATCCACCCTGGAAAGTATCTGCAGTCCTTCTATGGCCCTCTCCTCAGAAGACCCCCTATGTGTTTACGATATGCCATATGGGCTCTGGCAGCTACTGGTAGTACCAAGTATGACGAGTACCACGATATCTTTTACCGTCGATCGCGGGGATATATCGAAGCAGACATGATGAAGGTTAGTAGATAAAACAAAACGGTGCTCAGTAAGCCAGCATTGACCATTATATAGGGACATGGTGATGCTTTCATATCCGTTCAACATGCGCAAACCTGGGCCCTCATATCCTTTTACGAGGCAAAGCACTTGCTGTTCTCAAGGTCGACTATAAGTGTAGCCACCTCCGTTCGTCTATGTCATATGATAGGACTTGATCGTCTAGATGGAGACCCGATGGGAATGCCACCAGCACTGGGGCCCCCTCTTACCTGGGCTGAGTTGGAAGAAAGGAGGAGAATCTTTTGGGGAGTGTTTGCCGCAGATTCTCATTGCTGTATTTCCACAGGATGGCCAAGCCTCATCAACTCGGAAGACGTATGTGCCACTGCCCTTACTCCTTTTTGAGTATGTACTGACAAACATTTAGATCGCAACAAGGCTCCCTGCCTCTGAGGAAGCATTCGTCGAAGATCGCAAAGAGGAAGCCCCTTTCCTGGATGAGGCATTCCAAGGTGCTCAGTACACAGGCTTTGCTGGAACAATCATCACCTGCCAGATGTTCAAGGTCATCCTGCGCCATGTTCACCGACCCAAACCCGACACTCGAAACGAAGATGTTATGCACGGATCGTTCTGGACTCGACATCGCGATTTGGATAACACACTGTCTAGCCTCTTCATGTTCCTCCCTGAGAAGTTTCGTCTGCCTGAAAATGTGCGAGATGTATCAGCACTTCATCTTAACCTCAATCTACACGCCGCCATTATCTGTTTGCACCACGCTGCTGTTGAAAAGGCCGAAAAGTATAATCTGTCTGAAACTGTTAAGCAGAGCAGCGTCACTCGCCTCCGAGCAGCTGCAGAGGAGATCGTGAGCATTATGCGACTCACCGCAAACGCGACTCTTTTCTTTGTAGGTGGACACTATTATTTATTGCTATTTTGCATGTTACTAACGTGCTTTTAGAAGAGCCCATTGTCCGCTCTATCGCTGTATTGCACAACCACAGTTTACGTGTATCTAGGCAAACAGAATCCAGCGACGGGCCTAAGCACAATCGACCTGTCAAACTTCCAACTTATCATCCAATCCATGGAAGCCATCGCACGCGTGCATACTATCACCCGAACTTTCTTGCAGCAAGCATATCTCGACATCGAAAAGAACGGTCTCGACTCTGTTATTCAAGTGCCATCACTGAGGAGATATCGAGATGCTTTTGGACCGAGCAAGTCGCGTATACCCATAGTCGCTCGAAGCTCAGTTGCGCAACACACCGGAGCATCGTCTATTTTGTTCGCTAATGAGAGCCAAATGGTCGCTGAACAGTCGAGACTAGACAAGGTGTCCAGCGCTATGTCTCTGGGGAAGCTTTGTTATCAAGCGATGCTTGGAGCCGCTTCTCGTAATGTCGAACCTGTGGATCGCCCTGGTCCAGAAACCAACAAACGAAAGAGGATGAACGATAGTCCTGGACCGGAACTAATGGCCAATCTACAAAGCAGAGGCCCTCTTAATCTGAACCTGAATCCCAATTTTCGAGGAACAGGAATGTGGCCAGGTTCTTTCTTACCTCGGATGACTTCAGATGCAATTTCGCTGCCCGATCGAACAAACTCATCCACGGCATCTTCCCCGGCAAACCAAGGGTCAAATCATGGTTCATATACGAAAACAGTGTCAGGGAGTAGCCACACCTCGCCCGACATTGGTCTTGGAAACAGTGTGGAAGAGAATCGAATCGATCTGAGAGCATTCCAAGAACGAATTTCTACGCCTATTTGGCAATCAACTGAAGAAACACTTTTCGCACAGATTGTCTCGAATACGATTCCCAACGATAACGATCCTTGGGGGATATTGAATGCTGCTGACTTGAACTGGGACGCTGAAGGTTTGCCAGCAAGAAGTTGATCAGGGGGAAAAAGATACTGGAATCGGGTTTCCGTGTATCAGGTTTCCGTGTAACATTAGGATATGGTTGGAGTTTTGGACTGTTCATTTTTGTGTACGTTATGGTGAGATGTTGAACGAAGGAGGATATGTACGATATAGGTATACCCAGGGTATTTGAGACCACGACACACAACTCTTGTATTATTATGGGAGGAGATTAGAGGAAATAGATCAACAAAGGACCTCTTGACACGATCAAGACATTGAATTGCTTATACATATATAGTATAATTGCTGTGGTTTGAATTCCTTACGTAGGTAGAAAGTGATCCCGTCTTATCCGAAGCTAACCCCTGTAACATTTGCTCCACTCATCATGACTTCAACTTCAACATCCCCCTTCAACTCTCATCTCAACATGGTCTAAGTCATCTGCCCGTGGACTTCACTTTACATGAGTTACTTTTAACCATGTTTCAATACGTAATTGGCCTCGTGGCTATCCTTCTCGTCTTTTCAAATCCCATCAGCGACTTCTTTTATCCGGATCGCGCCACCCACAGTAACAAGGTCTCACCGCGTCCAAAGTTCAATGAGTCGTTACTAGCTATTGATCTGCCCAATGCAACAGCGCCTGAATGTGCGTCGGATGGTTATGTTGCTAGAATTGTGAGCAGAGAGCCTCTGATTATTTATCTGGAAAGTTTCTTGAATGAGCAAGAAAGAAGCCACCTGCTTGAGATAAGGTACGTCAACATATTATATCGTATCAGCCCATCGTCTTGTCTTGATACTTACACTCAACAGCGAGCCAATATTTGTGCCTTCAACCGTCACTAACAACGGCGAGGCAACACATCGTGACGCCTCAGTCCGAGACTCTCACGTCGCCCTCATCCCGAGGACTGACCCCATCCGCTGCATCGAGTCCCGCGCCCGCGCCCTCCAAGGCTGGCGTTCAGACTTCTGGATCGAGCGCATGAGGACTCAACGCTACGGTCCGGGTGGTCATTACAACCATCACTTCGACTGGAGCTCCAACACGCGCGGCTGGGGCCGTGTGAGCAGTCTCATGGCATGGGTTGAGGGCTCAGATGATCTTAGGGGCGGTGGTACTGAGTTTCCCTTAATTAAGAGACCTATGGAAAAGGACTGGTGTCGATTTATTGAGTGTGCTGAGGAGGGGCAAGAGGAGAGCAATATGGGTGTGACTTTCAAGGTTGTGCCGGGGAATGCAGTGTACTGGGAGAACTTTTCAGCGGATGGGAGAGGGTATGAGGAGACGTGGCATGCTGGATTGCCTGTTCAAGAGGGGATCAAGACTGGGCTGAATATTTGGAGTTTTGGGCGAATTTGAGGTAACCAAGTACCTGAATGTCCAAGATAGAGGCATTAGAGCGAGCTAGTACGTACGAGATATAAAGAATGCTCTCATGAGTCTCATCAACTCAGTCCCATCGTCTCTCACATTGTCCCATCCATCTCCCCCAAACAACAACCTTGCCCTGAATAGCCTCTGCAACTTGATCTCTATTTGGCCTTGAGGTTTTAAGCTTTTCATCCAAGGGCTCGCTCAAGCCAACGACTTCAAACCAATCTAATGCCACATTAATTCATGAGTTCTAAAGGTGAAGAAGGGAACTTACATCGATGGATACCGTGGTTGAGAAGTGGTCGCGGGGGAATATAGATCATGCCATTGCGACTCGCTCCATAGTAAAAACCACCCGCAAGTCGAGTCGAGTTCTTGTCAACAGGTTCAAGATCACTATTCATAACCCTTATTTTCTCAGGAGGTATGCCCATGTAAATGCTGTCACCATTAGCTCCTTCTCTAATACTGAGCAGTCAACTCACCCGTGACATATCGGCGTTGGCAAAGGAGCATCTGGGTCTTCAGACACAAGCAACCACTCCTTCACACCAGGATAAGAGTCCCAGGTGAGTTCTGGAAACTTATGCTGATCTCCGCTCATGTAATCTTTTCCCAGCGTTACGCCATCCGGGCCACAGTCTGGAGAAGTGACCTTAAGAGTAGGTTCAGGATGTTCAGCAAAGGCGGCAGTGGTGAAGAATGCTTTGGCGTCTCGGCCTTTGAAATTTTTGAAGAGCCAACTGGCTGTTACTTCGATATAAGCTGCCATTGTGTAGGTAGCTTGGTTAGTTGGCTTGGATGATAGATGTTGTGGTTCACTACTACAAGGCACGTCTTGACAACAAAGGTCAGGCTTAGGTTTTAGTCAGCAGTTTGAAAAGGAAAACAATGATATTAATAATTTCAGAATTTGACACTGGGTCACTTTCGATACCAATGTAAACTCGTCATGACCTTATCAAGTCTCACGGAGTTAATAGTAGCATCGGCGCCGAGTCGGTGCCGTATCGGCAAATGCTGATCAGATCAATGCTATGATCTACGGATACATTCTACTGTAACACTCACTTACACGTAGAGCATGTTTAAGAAAGGCCAATCAATGATCGCCATCTTTACTAATTCTATCTCTAACCAATGCCACGCCAATACTCCATGATGCTACCCTCATCTAACACCGGAACATTATGCCGAACCAGACGCCAGCTCCTGATGATGCACCCAAGGAACTCCAATTCTAACATGGCCTTCATAAACCCATATGCAGTCATACTGTCATAGCTCACAGATGCTAAATGAGCATCCAAGCAAACCCAAGAGCAAACGCACCAGCAAGCATAGCAACAGCCCCATCGCTACCCAGAGGCGAAAGCGATCCAGCGCCGCTCTCCTTATCACCAGACCCAGACTTGCCTCCACCGATTGCTGAAGGAACAGGATGCTTTCCAGAGCCAATCTCAAGAATATGCGATCCTGTAGCGTCAAAGTTGCTCTGCGCCAGCGAAATCTCGTTATTCGCCAGGTCAAACACAACGTATGCGCTCCTCAAGAACGTATCTCCTAGGATAGATATGTCTGATGTCGTGGGTGCAATTCCAAAGGTACAGGCTTGCTGGCCATTGTTAAAGGATATTTGGCGTCCTGTGACGTCGGTAAAGTCGAGGACCAACTCACTCAGCGGCACTGTGATTTCTGCTGGGCTTTGGAAACTAAACGTCAAGTTTCCTGCATCGTTTGCGAGATCGCAAGGGACGTATGCTACAGACTGTCCCTCGTCGTACTGAGCGCCCACCAAATCGTATATATTCTCTGTGACGCTGGCGGGGAGATAGGAAAGCGTTGAGCCAGAGTCGAGAATGATGTTGAGATCGAGGTTTTCAGCGATGGTTTCTGAATCAGCGCTGACACTGTTAAGTGTGATGGAGAACTCGGCGTATTCGCCGCTTATCTTGTTAATAGGCAGAGTGACCAGTTCGCCAACGTATTGCTGCTGATCGACACCTCCAAAGAGAATAGTTCCAGTCGCAGACTCAAGGTCGTTCAGATATAGACTATACGCATTAGAGGCGATGAGTCCATTAGCAGCCAACTTGGCCGGCAAGTTATCATAGGCATCTCGGTTGAGCTGATCGACTTGGGCTTCATTGCTCTTATATCCAATACCGACCACACCCTCATTGTCAGAGGTAACATATCCGATGCCAAACTGCAGATCTTCGATCTTTACACTCCCCATGCGGAATGTTTCAGTGGCATAGTCGCCAGATGCACCAGAGCCGTCAGCATATGAGATGTTGAAGTCACTGTTGATAAATTCATAAGTTGACGACTTGTTAGGGTTGTATAGGCCAGACTCGGCGCAGATGTTTGCATGGGTGGAGCACAGCTTTGAACCTTGTGCGTTGACCCATAGATCACTGCTTCCAGTGTCGAGATGAAGACGGAAATTCTGTGGCGGAGTTCCCAATGATACATTCAGAAAGTAAAGTGATTGCTATACAGGGTCAACAAGGCTGTCTTTGTGTTGTTGGGAGAGGATATCTTACCTCGTTGTCGATGCCCATATCTATTGTACCATCTCTCCTACGAAGCCGCTTTCGATCATTGGCGATGGGATCAGCTAATCTTCGCCGCTGAATCTCGATACTCATAACCCGAGGCTCAAGTTCATTTTGTCTCTTATGCAGAGAGAATCCTTCTGTGAGTGATAATAGAGAGAGTAGTATCGAAGACAGTTGAACTGACTTCATGACTGAAACCTTGTAGTTGATGTGTTGGGCTCTTCACTCTCAGCATCGATCCCTGTTTACCTTATAAGTTATATCCCAGTCCCATGTACTCCGCCCCGATATGAATTACGCCTTCAAAGCGTATTTCGGAGTATGTGACTCTGTCATAGATGGGCGATGTTACTAAGGATCTTGCCGCTGCATCCGCATCCGCGCGGGAGACGAGGAATAAACTAAAACTCTCGAGATGCGCAAACGTCACCCTCCAACGTCAACGTCAGAGCACCACCTTCCGGCACGGCAAGGCCGAAGTCTAAGTATCGAGGAAGAATCCGAGAATAGGAAGACCAAAGACCGAAGACATATGGTATCTAGTTTCAAGAGTGTTCCAATATCACTTTTTATATAATCTACAATAATCTAGTCATGCCATTTCACCCCTTTATCGATCTACATTGTAACAGATTCATCTTTAGCCGCCGCACGAACTATATAGTTTACATATCCGAAACACCTTGAAAACCCCTGGTTACCTCTCATTCAGATTAACATCAGCGCTTGAGTTGATACCGAGAAAAGGACGCGCGGCCGGCGGAAACCTTTAGAGGTTCTTTAGGAGATAGGCCGGAGACGTAAAAGCGGGATATCCGGGCTGTCAGTGTTGGTAACCGTACGAAAACTACATATTCCGTAGTGTAATGTAATGTAGTGTTGTGTAGTTATTATTAGCGGTTGGTCCTTAAGCCTCTCTATGAAACGTTCACATGGGCGTCTGACTGGCGCATCCATCCATTTGTTTATGACGTGCCATGTCATCTGCAGCGCTTAACAACGGGGGGTTTTTTCTTTTTCAATGGCATTGTCAACATAATTCCCAGAAAGAGAAATTCATTCGATAGGAATTGAAGATATGTAAAGTATTCTGGAATCATCATAATTAGTTAGTCAATGTCAATCACATGAGGGTCCGATGGCGATGCTTACGACAACTTCAAGTGGCTGAAGTGCCGAACTTCCGATGAACAACGGAGTCAGTCTAATGACCATGCTGCCATGGTTAAACTAACTGACAGCATAGTCCAGATGACGTCTGATACTTGTTTCAATCCTTTAAATGGATGTTCTCCCACTCGAAACTGCCAAGATATGGTCCCTTAGAATTATTGGTCCTGCAATTTCTCCTTCTCCAGCCATGTTTAGGGTAAACATTGGGCTCCATAATAAGGCTTCACTGGTTATCCAACAACTCCAAACATCAAATGCTAACTATCACGAGAATTCGTAGATTACTTATACAAAGAAAACATTTTATTCTCTATTATTATTGAATCTTACCCGGTTATCCTAACGTTTCTCATTGTATCGTGAGGTAACATCGTAGGTTTCACCAATCCCAACCTGAAGTGAATGACCGCTCCTGGACGGACCTCAGTCATCCATCCCATGCATCACTTCAAATCAGTATATCCTATCTTAAAGCAAAATAAGATTCTACTGTCTAGAGGCCTCCTTATCATGCAATCTTCCATCTTAAACACTGCATTCAAGATCCTCACCACCAACCACTCACAACGTTCCTTATTCTTCTGCCTACAACGCCGCGTCACGATACAACCCAGCACCACAGGCCCTTCATTTCATTTTGTAGTTGCCTGGCAAGGAGTCTGCCAAGAAAGATAGTTTGGTGCGGCTGAATTTCTGTGAGGAGTCTGCATGGCACCAGGTGAGGGTATTGGCAGCCTTTCCATAAGCTTATATACATCCTGATGCAGCTCTACATACGTATATATATCGTTGCTTACCACTATCTGCTGACCATTTGCAATCGTGATAACAACCCAAACTAGAGCTTGAACTTCAACTGAATCATCCACAATATCAACGTGAAAATGGACGCCGAATTGATCTCAAGTATGGAACGCTGGTACAACTCCCATCCTTTACTGCTGAGACTCAACTAACGCAGCACTCCTCCCCAGTCCCGTGTACGCCGTACGTTTCCCTTCACCCATGAAAACACCACTCCTAATTATATGTCCGTAGTCCTTCTTCGGCGCCATCGGCTGCGCATGCTCCATCGTCTTCACAACCTTTGGCGCGGCATACGGCACCGCAAAGTCCTCCGGCGCCATTTTCCAATCTGGCATCCTCCGACCCGACATGTTGATGCAAAACACGTATGAAGAGGAAAAATCAATGCTGGTAAAACAGTGGCTGACACGTTTAGCCTGTGTGCCATCATGGCCCAGATCCTGTCCATCTATGGCCTTGTCGCAAGTGTCATCATGTCAAACAACATCAAGGAAAAGATGTCTCTTCACACGGGCTTCCTGCAATTCGGTGCTGGAATTTCTGTGGGATTATGTGGCATGGCTGCTGGCTTTGCTATTGGCATTGTTGGTGATGCTGGAGGTATGCTCATTGTATTGCTTAGAGACGCAGACTTGATAATGCTCGTGACAATTGCTGACACTTCACAGTCCGTGCAAGTGCACAACAGCCGCGTCTCTATGTCGGAATGGTTCTCATCCTCATCTTCGCCGAGGTTCTGGGCTTATACGGTGTCATTGTCTCCATCCTTATGCTCACTAACTCTACTAACGGCGTCACCGAATGCAGGTATTGAGAGAAATAACATAGCGTGACCGCTTGATATATCGTGTCGGGCCATAACGCACATTTCGGTAAATTGTACTGAACAAATGTTGCGGGGTATCTGCAGATCTAAGATAATGACGAGACAGTCACAAGTACACAGGCTCTTCTCTCCCATGACCCTGTCCTCCTCTTGTTACAATGCCCATTCATTTACATTGTCGTTATGTGTAATGAAAGGCTCATCAATCCTCTTGATTGCCAGATCACTGCAAAGAATACTACGCCATGTTAGCTGTGAAGTCATTAACGGGGACACCAACTTACCAAGAAGAAGCAACAAGAGCATCAAGTTCTGCCACAACAGTCTCCCTCTGCGTGCCACTGACCAGACCCTTCTGTATTTGCGTCTGAAGTTCCCTAATACGTGTGGACTTTCCAACACCTGCCTGCTCCAGTACCTTGCGTCCCAAGCAATCGGAATGGAACGAGTGCTGACAGGGAAAGACAAAGAACTGTCGACTCAACAACGGCAGCCCACAGGTATAGCACTTCTCTCCTGGCTCCACGATTGCGTATCGATGATCGAGTGCGGCAATGTCAACCTTGATGTTCGTAGCAGTTTGCGACGACTCATCCATCTCTTTCTTCAAATTATCAATATTGCGGCTGTAATCCTCCAGCGCAGCACAAATCTCCTCCTTGAAGTCGTCGATGACAACGAAATCAGGGAAGAAGGGAATAAGGTCTTCGATTTTGAGCAAGTCACACCTCTTGAGAAACTCAATAGCCGTCTTGATCCCGTTCGACTGTGAGATGACTTTTCGGGCCACCGCAAGCCATAGACGTTTACGCAGTTGCGGGTTCGACATTGGCCGATCGGCAATGACTGCTGCTAGCTCAACCTCACCATGAGAAAGAGCCAGGTCAACAGCTTGCAGATACTGTCCCATGCTGGTGTAAATATGAACACAAGATAGTGTCCGGTGGTGCTGAATACAAAGTCGAAGGGCGAAATCTGGGTCATAACGGGGCTCATCTCCTTGTGCTTGAAGATATGATAAAAGTCCAGATTCATCTTTGGAGGGATGAGAAGCGTAGATAGAGACCAGAGTGTTATGTACAGCTGCATCCTTCGAGTTGAGCTGGTAGACTGCATAGTTGAGATATCTGATTGCCTGGTTGTGTGCATTTGGGCCACCAGTGAATGTCCGGTTGTACTCAAGGAAGGCAGGGATGAGATTTCGAGGCTTGAGGTCTGAATGCCTCATCAAGATCTCAACCAAATCTGGCGCGACGTATGTCATGAGGACGCTACTGTACCGGTAAAAGACCTCAGGGTCAGTCTGTTTCTTGAGAACATTCAAAACCTCGCTCCATCTCTCCTGCTGTACCCAGTAAGAAAGAACATAGTTATAGTCGTTGACAGCATTGGCAAAGTATAGAAGCTCTCCTTCACGGCCGTGGCTGCTGATGACATCGTAGACCATCTTCCTATCGAGGTCGTTTTTATACTTGTCGACAAAGTCCCTGAATTCTTTCCTGACAGATTCGAGATTTTTCCATGACTCTGTCGTGTTGAGATGTTCTGTTGGCTCAGCTTGTGTATTTATGGTATCATCCAGGGAGTTGAGTTTGGACATGAACACCTCGATCAACCAGCCAGCAATCATCATCCGCTGCATAACGGCTGATTTCTTGAGTGAAGCCAATTTAGTTAGCAGGAATTTTCTCAGCGCATCCGGTTGGTTGTTGTCGATAATGCTCAAAGCAATATCTTCAAAAGGCTTGTTGCTGCGGCCATATACAGTAGCAGCCTCGAGCCAGTGTCCCTTGCTGGCCAAATGATCACCATACGCAGCCGCAACTGTTTCCTTTTGCAGCGGTGTTCGAGCATGTTGTAGAGCTGGCTCGAACTGTTGCAGCTTGGTCATGATCTCCCAAATATTGCGCTCCTCGTCCCGAACCACAATCTCGAAAATTTCGTCTGATGTAAACAGCCAGAAGGTGTTCTTCTGGATATCCACAGAGAAACCCAAGGGCTTTTGTCCCTGGCCGATAACATCATGCTCAGAAACCATCTTTCCAGTGAGGCGGTTTGTTGTGATTACACGACCTCCAACCAAGTGAACGATGTGCCACTGTGTGAGTGCGATAGCATCAATTGCTTCGGTTGTCGGGACACGTCGCTCACTATTCTCTGGGGAAAGAATTTGAGCCCTGCAAAGCATCTTCGACTCTGAAAAGACCTTGGTGCCGAGGTTGCTGTCTGCAGGCGTATTTGATAGTTTCCCGTGGAATACACCTTGGTAGGATAACCAGGCATATGCTCGATCAGGAATATCATCATCGTATGGACCAGAATCCGGGGGGTCTGGAGATACAGCTAGACTCGAAGGTGCACCAGATGTTGTCCGCGATAATTCATGAACGACAGGCTGCTCTGACTCGAACAGTCGAGTATATACAGACCCCGAGCCATCATGCCCGAATCCTACCCTTCCGACCAAGTGGAACAATCGTGTCTGAGTAGCTATCACAACCCTTCGTAGGTCTGACTTGTTATTCTGGAGGTTATCCACCCATAATCCAGTAATCGGCCCATCAGGGAGTTTATGCAGGTTCTTTAAATGCTTCACTTCCTTCTTGTAAAACTCCTTGGACGTCTCGATAAAAGCCTCGTAAATGTTGCCGTCGGAAGCACCGATCAGTATCTCGCGTGTCGATGCTGTAGGCAACGAAGGGTTCCATGCTACACTTTCGATCGAAACGCCTCGGAGACGCCCGAGTGGCCGGGGGCTTTTTGACTGGGAGTGAAGGTAATAGTTCTCGCCGAGCGCGGTGCAAACGATCAAATGTGATGCTGTAGGATCGAGAAACATGCACCGTATCATGCCAATCTCGGATGGCTTCTTAGGTAGGTCGATATCTACAACATACGCCATTAGTTACCGGCACCATTGAATTTCATGAGCATCGTTCAAGTCCCTACCATCAATATCCTCAGGTCGTTCTAGATCAATACGGAGAATGCGTCCATTGGAAAGGGCGAGGACGATGACATTGTTGGCAACCTGCGCTGCAACAAAGTCGGCCGCCACCGAGAACTGCAACTGAACGCGCTCTACGGTGAAGATGGGCTCTTCGAGGTCTGGGACGCCATTGGCGGCGACAAAGCCGTCTTGGAGATCCAGGGCCATGGCGTCGCGGTTTCACAGGCGCATATTCGGTGGTCGGAGAGCTTGGAAGGAGTCCTTCGTCTTGTGGGTACAAGACGTTGAGTTTGATGTCGATGGTTCAGTTCGGGGTTCGTAAGGGCCGAAGCTGGCTTGAGGTCGTTGTAGTTGGCTGATGGGATTGGGAGAGCTGATGTTGACGGTGACGGTGACGAGAGTCGGTGGTTGGATGGGCCCTGTATGTAGAGTACCTAGCTCCCCACCTTGAGCTGAGTGACCACTACGATAGGCAGCTATTGTTGGGGGATAAGGCAGCTATTTAGCTCCTAACCACGAGCAGCCGAAACATTACATCACCTCGCTTTTATTCTTATTATCACACTGGCACTTAGAGAAGACAT
Organism: Fusarium sp. NRRL 53497; assembly: GCA_013184445.1. NCBI lineage: Eukaryota > Fungi > Ascomycota > Sordariomycetes > Hypocreales > Nectriaceae > Fusarium > Fusarium sp. NRRL 53497. The sequence goes on along the minus strand of JABCJZ010000021.1, from coordinate 3,759 downwards.
TGATTTTGATGCTTATGAGTTACAGATGGAATATGCTCTTACTCTAAGTTGATTCTATTGTCAGTGTACTGAAATACACATTCTGCCTATATCTGTCTAACCAATCCAAGTGTCTTTTGCATAACTCGTCACATCCATAGCTCCCGATAGCTATCAGATGAACAAGTCTTGTTGCACCAGAGCGCCACCCATGAGTATCTTGAAATGATAACCGCCCCCTAGATCGAATGCTGAAGAATGTACAAATAAATGTAAGAAGAATGAGTCGTCATCCGTTTACAACGCCTGCCAAAACGAAAGTCTACGCCGAACCCCGTTGTGCACAAAACAAAGCCGTCGAGTCCAAGGATTAAGTTTCTTCATGCCTCGTCATAAAAAGGTCGATATCGCCTCAGCTTGGCCCTGCACTCACTTGGTCGTCCGCACGGAGTGTAGGATCAGGGCTGTTGCCGTTCAGGTCTGTTGCCGGCGAGTGACTCCTCCCTAGGAGTTCCGCAAGATCTGTAGGCGGCGCATCAAGGGGCTTTCTGCCAATAATGATACGCATCTTGATCTGAAGACCCTTCGATTTCACGGGGTCCTTGGCTGCGTTTGCCAAGTCTCGCGCGGCAGCTTCGCAGGCCTGTTTGCACTTCTCAGGGTCCCAATCCATGTACTCTGTCAAAAGTCGCAAGCAGTGTGCCTCTAAGCCATCTAGACACGAGATGAGCCAGATTTTGCCCGCGGATGCCTCGGCAACGGTAATGGGAATCGAGTATTCTGTTACTCGCACATCGACAAAGCCAGCTTCCATCAGTAGCCGCGGCTCAAGATGATATGTGCCTCGAGGACGTCCAGACTTTTCGGAAGCTATTTCGAGGTCCCGAAGCAGCTCATGCATAGGAGAGTTGTCCGGAAATTGTGATAAGAATTGTATAAAGCCCTCTGCGCTGACAAAGTCCTGAACCTCGATCCAACCGCCGGGCTTGAGAGAGAAGAAAGTGTTATCGTAAACGAAGCTCCAATTCCGGAATGCGCCCTCCATTAGCCGGAAATGAATGAGGTCGTACTTATCGGGGTGGCGGTCCCAATCTTCGGCGTCCTCGATTTCGAAGAAAACGTTCATGGGTACGCTTTTTGTCTCGGCAATCGCGGCGATGTCGGTTCCTACAACTTCACACTGAGGTTGCAGTTCAGCCATCCTGATCGCCCATTCACCCGTGCCTGTGCCGATATCGAGAATATGGGTGGGGTCTTGGATGGGAGCAAGGGTGAGTTCGCCGTCGAGAACGTGCATGAACACTTGATGCTGGATAGCCATTCGCCATTGCTCGATATCGTCGTTGGGTATGTAGTATTCGCGACAATAGCGTCGGCCGTGAATTTCTCTATAATCGAGGTCTTGGGCCCATAATGATCGTGTTGATGCAGCCCTAGCATCAAGGTTAGTAACGGCCAGAACGGTAGCACAAAATAAGGCGCCTACATGTCTGAGTCCACTGCATGAGAGTCTGGAGAGAATGGGGTCTCTACACGGTGGGAGGCAGAGACTCTAGGATATTGGGAGGCGGGATATATGGATATCATGTCGTCTTCGTCGACATCTTCGTCAAGGTCGGAGTCATCGTGGTGATGGGGCTCCTCGTCGGTGCCCATGATGCTGGTCATGGCTGTATTATTTCCGTCGCTATTGGCATGCTCACTCGGTGTACCGTCGCTAGATTGTCGGCCGCTCTGTACAGCGTACGAGTCCTCCGAGGACATTGTGCTCGTCTGAGACTGGTTGTGACGTCCCCCTGTTCCTTTGCGTTGCTTGGACCGGCGCTTTTTGGCCATGGATGTCTAGAGAAGGAAAATAAAGAGAATAACAACTATGACAATTGAATGGAGGCGACAATGGCTAGCGACATGGCTTGAATTCGGGGAATGAGGGTGAAACGAGCGGCGCGGGCAACAAAGTTTGGGCTCAAGTGTGTTTCGTTGTTGCTGTCGCGATGGCGGAGGATTGTTGAAGTTGGAGGAGCGATACGATAGAGTAGAGTAGCTGGAGTAGAGGAGCTAGGTATAGTCACGAGAGCGAGGTTGCTGTCTTGTCGAGACACCTGACGAGGGGAGGAAACACAGAAACAAAGAACAAAGAACAAAGCAATTATGGATGAAATGGATGAGGTATGGTAATATTCGTAGAAGGAGAGTGGAGGATCCAAGACCTGAAAAGAGGAAGACGAGACCCGGGGTTTGGTAAAGGTCAAGATGGTCCGTAAGCACAGACCCTGGATTAGAAGGGAACCGGAAGGGATCCGCAGAAGAGGCAGACGAATAGATGGCCAGTTTACGAGTGATAGTTCGAGTTGGGGTGAGAGGAAGAGAGACAAGAGAGGACTTGAGTCACCGACAGAGAGGTAAAGCCGGGGAACAAGCTAGAGTGAGAAGCTAGTACTGTAAGAAACTAGTACAATTAGGTAGTTCTTGGGTTGAAAGACAAGCAAGACAGAAACAGAACCTCTTTTTTCCTGATGAGCAGAGACAGGAACAAAAGTGGAGGAAGAGATCCAAGGGTTGGGAGCAAGGGGGTTTGTATCCGTACTTTTGCTTGGGCCAGAAAGGAACAAGGATATGCCCGCCGGTTGGCAACGTTTGTGGTTAGACGACAAGTCTCTTGAGTTGATGGCGGGAGACGCTAGCTGTTTCTTGACAAGGGGACTGGCTACTACTGAGTAGGGTATATGTTTAAGAGAATGGAGTTGTTGTGATATTGATTGTATCAGTAATTCAGTATGTAGTAGCGAGAGCGTAAGCTCGTTGTTCTGTGCATATGCAGTACAGTTACATACATACAATGCTTACCATATGGTTGATTTAACTCAAATTTTAATATATTAACATAATCCTCTGAACCTTAAAGCCTGTCAAGTATATTCATATCCTTGACCCGATCAGAGTATAAAGTATAACGTTATTCATGAAACGTTGTATCCTTTGAACGGCCGTTTTTCCAATACCGTCCGTTTATGCGATTCGACAGTCAAGTGGAGGTTTATCCATTCCTCAGCTCCCGGTGCGGTGCGGTGCGTACCTGGCCTTTAACTCGTCGCATCCTAAACATGGACCTTGGCACCCATGGATGTTTCTGCACCTGTTCTCGGATTGATGTTGCTCCGATGAGCTTGGCTGCTTGGCTCTGCCTGTCAAACCAGCCTCGGTTACAGGGGTGATGGATGGCCTGAGCCCTAAGCCTCTGTACACTATTGAATTGTCCATGATTCGAACTGAGAAGAAGAGATGGCTTGTAGCTACAACCAGAATTAAGAACCGTAGTGTCACCGGCATAACGGCAAGTTCCAGCCCAACCTTGGAGGCTCTTACAAGGAACTCAACAGGAACTCGCCCACTCTCCCGGATGCTAAAAGTTTCCCCTCAGGGAACCTGGCTCCTGGTACATCATCCCACAGCAGTGGAGCAGTGCAACGGTAGGGAACACGTTGGTTCAGGGTTCACAATCCAGACAAAGAGTTATGAGTTATACCTGATTCAGACAAGTGTCAGTGCGGGACTTGCCATGAGTCGTGCCGGGTGGTTGAGGGGATTTGGTGTTGATTGATGTTGATGTTATAACCATGGCGGAAAGACAATGCAAAACAATATCGACCATCCAGCTAAGAACATTTTTAAATATCCATGGTTTATTAAGGCGTGTGATATTTCGTTGCAAAGCACCACAAATAAACATCGTTTTACTGCAGTTATCCGCGTTTTCCGTGTCATGGGTGTAAGTTACAT
>JABCJZ010000020.1:0-233647 GCA_013184445.1 Fusarium sp. NRRL 53497 | reverse complement strand
GCAAAGAATCCTTATCCTGAGAACTTACTACAAGGATGTTGGGAAGAAAAAGAAAAGCTGAAGATCATGCCAGACACAAAAAGAGGCTTGACAGGGAGAGATTCGGGGCCGCGGTCTCGTCTATAGTTGCGAACCCCGAATTAACGTCCTCGTGTTTAACGCCGTGGTGTCCAAAATGTGGCTGCTATTGATTTGCTGTAAGCCCAACCCACCCAACCCAGCTTCTAATAATACTGGGCAGACGTTACACTTGTTTTCTACAGTGTTTCTTTGCTGTGCCTGAAAAGTAGGAAGCGCAAAGAAACGGCCCGCGCTGGGCGGTCTTGACAACGATGCTTGCCGGCCCTGACACTGATAAGAAACTGTTCCGTTGGTCCTTTTGAATCTGGAGACCTGGAAGTGGAGTTTCGATATCTTGTTATCCATCTAGGTTGCCTGTGCGTTGAGGCTAGCATTGGGATTATTTCCTCTTAATCTCCGTTTAATGAATGTTGCCTCTTTAGGTAAATTTTGAAGCAGATGTCTGGGCTCCTGGCGATCATAACAGCCTGGTCTATACCCTATCAAGGATAGCAACCAACCCCGACCTTCCCCGACCACGAGACAGGGGGCCCAGGATGAATAGAAGAAGAGGGGCGGCCGGATGCTTTCCTGTTGGTTCAGCTGTCCGTCCCGACAGTTTGGTAGCCAATGACTTCGTCGCATTGCTCAGCAATGGCCTCGTAAACCTTGCCTATTCCCCACTCGCTTTTACGAGAAGCTGAGGCCAGGGCAATGAATAAACAGGGCCAAGCGGGGAGGCGGACAGAAACCACTGGTTTCTGCTTCTGCTTCTGCGATTTATTACAGCTTCTGGATATTAAAATGGCAATACAACAAGATGACCAGACTAATTGTCCAAGCTCATAGACATGAATGGATCGAGCCGCAAGTGCCAAGTCTTGATAGTTTTCACGGTAGAGATCTCACAAAGAGTTCAGAGTTGTATTGTATTGTCTTTTTTCTTTCTTTCTTTTTTGGCAGATCTACAGATGCTGTGTATGAACCGTGCTGAGCTCTGTCCCAGATTCCATCTTATCTGATAAATCTTTTTCTCATTGTCGGGGCCATCACATCCGGTCATCTTTAACAACAAAGGGAACACTCGATAAAGGGTGCAATAACAATACAAGTCAAAGGCCTGTCCGATATTCATGTTGGTACGTAATGACAAAGGCGGTGATGAGGGGTGCTCTTGGTATTGAGACCGGAAGCGGTATGGAAAACGCGCTTGTAGAATGGTTGAGACTTGAGAGATACAAGAAGAGGCGGAGGGGGGATAACAGGCCAATTATGATAGTCAATAAACAATAAAGACATTAATACGCTTCCAAGTCACCAGTCATCCCCAGTGATCACCTAGCCAAGCAAGCAAATAATAACGTAAATGATGCCTCTTTGTCGGTCCTCGGGGAGCGAATGATGGAGCGCATCGTCTAGACAAGACACGAAGACCGCCCAAAAAGAACAAGAAAAGTAAAAGAAAACAATGCCCAAACCGAAACCAAACCCACAACCGAGCCCAAATCTCTTCTATTTTGAGTACCCTGTTTTATGCGCCTATGCGACCTAAAAGTCGCTGCAAGAATACTCCTTGTTGTAGTGATACGACACAATACGGCATTGCGATCCGCGTGCCAGGAAGCTGGAATATGATATCCCATGTACAGACATATGCATGCTGATGTGGGCATCTCTTGGTTTCTGTAACCCCCGCTTCGATATGACAATGCCAAGCCCAAGCCGAGTCTAATGAGCATAAGCTGCACAGCAACCATGACGATGACCTGAATTCCATGACCTTGTCCAGTTACAGATAGGTAGGTAGTGGGATTGGTAGTGGCAGTGGTGGTAGTGGTAATAGTAGTGGTAGTCAGCGCCAAGGCTCGGCGTCTCGCGCTCAACCCATGGCCGCGAGTCTATGTGTTCGGATGGATAGTGATCCGCCCGTGACCTCCAGGGTCTATGTGGGGTCCATCCTAGTAAGTTGGAAAGTACCTTAAAGTTGAGTGGCAGTTGAATGAGGTAAGGTGAGTGTAAGGTAAAGTGAGGTAAGGTTATGTTATGGTGTTGTGTTGTGTTGTTGGTGGTGATGGTGGTGCTGTTTAGTTCCTAACGTCTGCTGTCTGAAACTGCCACCATCTCTCATCCATCTTAGGGCCTTCGTCAAGAGAAGTCGTTTTGCTTTTTTCCAGAACCACTCACTCACTCACTTGTCTTCACCCCTCTTTTGCGCGGTTCCGCGCGGGTAAGGGTAAGCAAGCTGGCTGATCTCTCCGGGACGGAATCTCGGATTTTCTCTCCTTCTTTTTTCTTCGCTATTTTTTTCTTTTTTTTTATCCCTCTTGTTTTCTCTTCTGTTTTGCCCCCTGCCAATTGGTGTTGGTGGTGCCAACTATGGCACTCTCGTCGGCGGCCAACAAAACATTCATTGTGACATTTGTGGCGGCCTTTCGGAGGCTCTTGGTCGGAGGATTTCCAGATTCAGAGTGCCTGGCCGTTCCAGCTGTAGACGGGGTTAAGGCCGATCATGAGGCGTTCGTTGACTCCGCCGCTAGCACTAGCAGCAACAGCAGCACTATTGTGGCCGCTGCCTTGATAGACGCCTGTGACGTCTACCATCCCATACGGATATTCGCACGGAGATGCCCCTACGTACATGTTCGGGGTCCCACTAGGGAGCGCATACGCGGTAGTGCCACTGCTGTTACTGGCGCTAGAGCTGCTTGCATGCGCGTGTATTAGGCTCGGCTCTGGAAGCATGAAGCCAAACCCACTCGAATCGGGTGTCATTGGTGAGTACTCTTGCTTGACAACTGGCTGTGGCATCCTCTCGATCCGTGGCATCATCATATCCTCGTAGCTCTGCTGCTGCTGTTGAGGTGAATGATACATGCTCGGCATTGTCGTCGCCCGCCGCATGGGGTAAGGTTGTGCCATGATGTTGATATGGTGGGACCTCGGTGCCATGCTCGTCTCATGCGTGTATTGACGTCCACGCATTCTCATCTTGTTTGCTGAGTAGTCCCCCTTTCGAATTGAAGCTCCCTTGGCAGCAATTGGGCTGCTGTGCTGTGGCAATCTGTGATCGTACGGGTGATGGTGGACTCTGGGTCCCATGGGTCGACGTGGTGTGTTTTTGCCGCGGTATTTTGTTGTACTCTCAACTCCATTCTGGACAGCCCAATCCTGCAACACCCATTCGGTGGGCTTCTTAGCTTCACCAGTTTTAGTTGAGCTTGAACCCTGGTCTGTCGTTTTTGACCCCGAGTCAGACGCCTGCTTGTGTTCTCGTTTGACAAAAGCCTACCATCAAGATCCACTGTCAGCCTTCAACGAAACTCCTGTAATATGATTCGCCCAAGCCCCCAAGAAGCGTTGGTCCGTGTACATATGCTGCTTATGCCGCATGCTATACCCGGTAATTGCAGGGGGGTCGTGGAAGCGAGATCTGAGACCAAAAGTCTGGAGTGCATTGCTTGGGGGACTGTTTCTGTTTCAAACGTACCTGGTTCATACTCAAGTTGTGGCGGATGCTGTTCTGCCAGCCTTCGGCGTTTTTGCCTGGCCTCTTCTCTGTCTTGTCCTTCTTGATATCCTTATCAGTGTTGTCGCGAAACCACTGATAAATCTCCTGAAGAGTCATGGCATGATCCGGAACGCTCATGAGAGCTCGATAAAGAAGCTTAGCGTACGGTTCCTCATTCTTGGCGCCAGCAGCCGGCCCTTGAGGCTCTGTGGATTCTAGCTTCACGTCTGGGTTCGCACGGTACCCTGGTTCGCCTGCGGGCGATTCCAGTCGAGTCTCCATATGCACGGGGGTCCCGAGAAGAGGCTCTTGCGGGGAGCTGTTACATGACAGTGCTCCAGTTGAGGAGCTTGGAATGGTCGCGGGGGAGTAGCTGTCAAGCTCATTGTCGAAGCCCTGGTTCATACCGGCGCCTGTGAAAGGCGTCAGCACCCGAGGGCCCCTGACGGAATATCCTTCGTTTGATGTCGGAGTGCAAATGCGGAGATTTTTGAACGAGTTCTGTTGACTCTGTTGTTGAAAAGAATCCGATGGTTGAGGGAGGGGAAAATCTGGAGAAGACCACGTTCTTGGTGAGATGGGTGAGGGGTTGTAGCAGCTCATCGGGGCACTGCCGCTGCTTGGGGAACTTTGGTAGGAGTAGTTGTCATAATCTTCAGGTCCTGGTGGAGGTGAAGGCCAAACTTGATGATGGCTTCGAGGCGGATACTGAAAACCTGAGGTCATGGAAGTGTACGGATGCGACCTCTGCTGTTGGTTCTCTGGGTGCTGTGACAGGGTCGAGCCTACAGGCAGCGGACCAGTCGATGATAGATGAGGTGGTTGATCTTGAGGACCCGAAGAGAGGGCATAGTATGACCCCATACCGGTGAGCTCTGACGCGCTGGGTGATTGTTCCCCGTGACCGGAGAGGGCATTCGTGTAGCTGGAAGCTTGTCCGTCACCAGGAAACGGTGGATCCATGGCGACCTCTGTTGGAGTCAAAGATGCTGTTTAGAAGGAAGTACAATAGGTCTCGTGGGTGGTTTGATGGTGTTCTCGGAACAAGGAGATTTCTTAACTCTGGTACCAAGTAATGGGAAGCGAGTGAAGGAAGATGTGATGGACGAGGCGAAGAATGGAGGGAGAGAACGGGAAATAGCAGAACGTTACAATAGACACAATGGGGCAAGGACAAGAACGGGGGGATAGGAGAGATGGCGATATTTGATGCCGAAGCGAAGGACGCTTGTGCCTCCTCCCGCTCGTTTGGGGTAGGGTGTGGAGTTGCAGGGCTGGCTCTTGGGCAACGGCTTCGTTTAGACGCCGATCGTTGATAAACAAATGCCCGTTGACAGATTCAGAAAACTTGGCTCTAGATCCTCCATCCTCCTTCATAGCCGTCGAAGCTTTGGGCATGGACCCCACGATCGTAGTCAAGGCCGGGGGGTGTGGACCGATTCAAAAGGACAGGGCCGACCAACAAGCGCCTAGCAAGCCATTGAACTAGAACTGTGGCCCGTGGCAGACAAGGGAAACGGACAGGGACGCCATATGTCAGCCACCACCCCTAGGGGTTAGCTTATTGACCACGGCAAGCCATCCAACTAGCATGCATTTGTGTATGTAAATGTGTGCCTGTGCTTGTATGTGCTACTGGCTGTGTCCTGTGTGTCCATCAGATACAGTCTAGAGGACGTTGAACGCACAAACGAGTTCCCACTAAGGCCTCGCTGCCTCTGCTGCCTTCTCTTGCTTCAACTTCAGTGACGTTTGTGAGCCCTGCCTGTCAGAGGGTCAGCATACCTCAACAGGCACTGTCCTGTTACCTCGCACGCCACTATGTACATGCATCCACATGCCCTGGTCCTTGAAACTGCCGCCAGATATGTATGTTCAGTACTTGCTTGGGTGGAGTAACCTTGCAAGGATGGGCTACATGTAATAGTCAATTGCGCTTCAGGAAGGAAATCGTTCAAGGCCCTGATCCAAGGTCCAGAACTGGACGTGCAACCTTGCAACGAAAGGCTCTAACAAGAAATGTGCCGACATTGGTTGGACGAGTCCGGACAGGCTTGTGTTGCATGCCCCTTTGCGTATCGCCAAATCTTCCTCCTCTTCTATCAAGACGTCTCTTCCGGACCCATCTGGCAAGTCTGGTATTGGGACCGAGAAGCATCACATTCTGCAAGGTACATGTTACCAAAGCGGCCTCAAGTTACTTGACGGTAGCTCAGCCGGCTTGTACTCTCATCAACGGGGCTATCGCGGGACGTTTACGTCTCAAACGGCACCTTGCATTTCAGACGATACCAATCGGGACACCAATCTGGATACCAATCAGAGCGCCAATCAAAGCATCGGTCGGTGTCCTTCCCGTTTGAATCTCCGTTTTCCACCTGTTGCTGCTGCTGCTGTGAATCAGTATGGAAGCTATCGGCGAAGCCGTCAGAAGATTGCTGGAGCATAAAATCACCAATGCACTGCGGACCGATGCGTCAAAGAAGACGCATGGAACAATCTTTCGAAGCTTCATCATCGGGCACCCGACTGAGAACTGAGGGTTGAGGCATCATTCATCAGGCTTGGTGCAGCTGCTCGGACTGGTGGTCACTGCAACCAGCCCTCTTGTCATATTTCTGATTGCTCATACCCCGTGCAGATTTCCCTCTTCTAACACATAAACGTAGATATACCCGAGCGGTTTGGTGCTATCTGTTCGACGCGCGGTCCGTGAACACTTGTCAGTGACAGCCTTCTAGAAGCCTTTAGGTGCAGTAGGCCTGATGACCCGAGTTTGCATGCCAGGCCCATCATAATGCTTGCGGTAGTTGAAACATTGCTTCTGCATTCTTTGCCAGTCTGCCATGTCTGTTGGAGAGGTGTCGATGCAGGGTCATAAGATATCATTTCATACCTAGTCTGCGCAGGTTATCGAACCAGGCGACCAAGTTTAGGACGACGATGGAGTAGATTCAGCAAGTAGCGGAATACTACTCTATCATCATCCCAACTTCTAGCTCTCTACCAATCCCCGCTTTGGGTCGAATTAGAATCCTCAAATAGGTAGTACAGGAATATAAACAGACATGAGCCGAATAGGGCACACATGTCGAAAGCTATAAACAGCCATCATGCAAGAATTATCAGGCGGGGGGAATTAACCCACCCTCCCGCTTGAAAACTTGCATCTCTTTCCTTCCCCGCGCTCAAACATGACGGATTGGGGATCCATAAACGGGCTTCCTCTTCTTTGCATTAGTTGATGGTCTGGGTTTGCTCGGACTAGGCGAGGACCGAAGCAACTCGTGTTCCTAGCAAGAAAGCAATAGGGTAATCAATACCCGGGACTACTTCCGATAGTAGATCTAGATGTGTTAGTTGAATTGATCAGGCTGGACCAACAGACGTGTCTTTAGGGTCATACCTTTTTGAACTGAAAGTGCAGCTGCAAGATGCCCTGTTGAGTGTGCATGGTTAGCTTTGTGGGTTCCTGAACATGGAATGGAGGGGTGATGGTTTTGAAGGCATGAGCCTAAACGGCTGCCATCAACATGGACTGGTCTGGGCTGCATAAAGTGCAGCTCACCCAACGGCCAAAGCCATCGCCTCAATACAAACTCAGGGTGGCCAGCGCAGAAGCAGAAACGGGGCCCTGCGACGTGAAGCACAGCGGGGAGAGGGGCGATGAATATACCTTGTCAAAGGAGCTTTTGAAGCCTCGATCCTTCTTGGCGCTATAATCCCATTCTCGATCGACAATCCGAAACGCGATATCCTCGTATGGCGGGCCTGCAATGAACCGGATCAAGCACGTGTCCTCCTCACCAGCAGCAGCGAACGACTCTCCACGTCTACGGCCGTGTTCTCGAATGATCTTGAATGTTGGTGCCTTTGTCTTGTCGATGAGCTCCGGGTAGAATATATTGAACTTGTAGCCTTGGACAACTTTAGGTGGCGGGTTGTCATGATCGTAATGAGTTTGATTGTATTTGTTCCAGTCATAGCCCATCTGCACGCGGTTGAAATAGCGTGGCTTTCGAGGTCTATATTTGTCTGCCCATTGCGGTTTGGAAGTGGTGACGGCTTCCTCACTGGTAAAGATCTCCTCGTTCTCATCGACACCACGAGCAACTTCACGATCGTACAGTGCTTTGGTAGCCTGGGAAAAGTCCTCGTTGTCGGCCTGAGAAAAGCGCTCAGTTCCTGGCGGTGCGGATGTGCCCGCATGGCTTGAGGATGAAACAGCTGCAGGAGTCGCTCTCTCATCTGAGGGAGCTGAGGCTGACGCTCCTGACTGAGAGCCAAATGTCACCTTGGGGGCAGAAGTCGACTGGCTCAATGCCTTCGCCTTGGCTGGATCGCGCTCCTTGAGTTGGTTAAGGCGAATATCCTTGATTGCATCGTATACCTGGCTCAGCTTGGCACGAGCTTTCCACACTCGAAGGCTTCGAAGCAACTGTTCCCAGTAATCCGTGTCGATATCCTCGTTGGACTGTAGCTTGGCCTTGATCTGCTTTTCCAGGGCTTCCAACTGGTCGTGCGTCTTGGGGGCCAGAATCTTGTCAATGTCGTCTGAAACACTGCTCACGACCCTTCTTTCATGGCCGTGCGGATCTAATTTCGCCTTCCTATCTGCACATATGGTCTGAAGTGCTTTCCAGTATTCGCGGTTGGTCGCATTGGTCTCGAGCACGTGATAGGAGGCGATGTCAGAGTCTAGCTCAGAAATCTGCTCTCCATCAAGCGAGGCAATAACATCTCCAGGCGCAGGAACATCGATATCGATATCAGTATCGTCGTCGTCGAAGACATCACGGTCGGTATCGATGTATCTTAGGTTGAATGCCAGGTAATCGATGGGTTTCGCACGGCCTTCTCGAATTCGAATGTCCGCCTTCTTTTTGGATTGCTTCAGTACGAACTTGTCCTCATCTGCCACAAATTGTCGCGACTGCTCGTCTTGGGTCAAGTACTTGGGGTTGATCTTGGAACCAGTTGGTTTGGTTGATTTGGTAATTCGATTGGATGGATCGTGTCGGGGAGATGTCACGTCTCGGCGGGTAGGCGATCGTCGCCCCGTGATCATAGCCTTGCGTCCAGGATCCATAATTGATTAAGATTATTATAGATGTGATGTTGTGGAAAAGGGAGAACTCTAGCTAGATGTTTGAAGCATCAAGGAACTATCGATCTTATCGGTAAAAAATGGATACCTAGATTAGAAAATCCTTATCGGCAGGACCGCCTCGGAGCACGTGAGCACGTGACGTGGCAGCTCACTTACACGTTTATAAACATATTATATCTCTTCATAAAAAAGGCAATATGAATTGTTATATTCTATTGTCGCTCTAATGAGTAGGTGTCCAGTTTCATGGTTTCAAATGCTTAAAATCCAGCGGCTTGACGCCATCATTCCAGCTCCAATAATTTTGACTTACAAGGTGGACAAGGTAAGTCTGTATGTAAATTGTATTAACAGGAGGGTAATTTAAAAAATTGATTCAGTCTTCGCAATTACCTCGGGTCTTGTCAGGTTGAGTGATGTCTTGAGGTCTTATAAATTGTAGTAATGGGATAAAAAAACAAATGAGTGTCAAGTCTGTTCACTTCTGAGGATGCAATATCTTTCAATGAAACATTAAAAAGTCGACATGAATATTATTCATAAGCCTTATAGTTCATATTTCGATCAGCCAGCATCTTGGGAAATATCTTATCGCAGTAACATTGAACTTCATTCTCACCCATCAACTTACCCTATGTCTCACCAAGAATCACCACCATCCTTACACTCATCATCACTTAAACACACAACGATCGAGACCAATATATCGCCATTCACCGCTAGCCTTTAGTCCAATGAGAGATCTAAAGGCAGTAATTGAGTTAATTTTTCCATCTCTCAGTATGAGAAGATGTGACAAAGGCTTTGCCTAACAGGGGTTGGTGCGGGCATTTGAGCAAGTTTATTACCATCTCAAACTCGCTCTCTTCCAGCCATCCCCGCATGGCTTCACCATTCTGGGATAAATGCGATGCCAGGCAAGTGAGAATGCTGTCCGTGACTTCGGATGTTAAGCTTATAGAAACCTTGTTTTAAGCTTATTCAGAAAGAAAACCACAGTATACGAGACCGCATCGTAGTATCTCGCCAACTTGAAAGAATATACTGAGATCTACACTACAGATACATGTGTATATATCGTGCCGGCCAAAACCCGTGTTCAACCGGCCACCTGCTCCGTCAATATTCGCACCAGCACCCGAACGTCCGGGGGAGGGGCCGGTGCACTTCAACGATGAAGCTACCAGTGACACAACAGGAGGCTACCACGCAAAGTCAGCCACAACCCTGCGAAACTGACTCACACTAAGGTAAGTCAATAGTTGCTTGGTCAAGAGCAGCTTCCGGATCCAGAGAGCTAGAGCTCGGTTGCATGATATGGACCCTGGAATTGGATGCTGCTTTGTGCATATAAAGATGACTGAAGCGCCCGTCGTGTTTCCATTCGTTGTTCCTCATCTCATTCCCCATTGTCAATACTCATCAACTCAGTCTTCAAGATGATGGCCTTCAAGACTCTCCTCGGCCTTGCTACTGTTCAGGCTGTCTCTGCTCACTTCGGTCTTGTCTTCCCTACATGGCGAGCTGATACTCTTAGTGAGGAGGGCGAGAAGGAGTACAACCAGTGGGAGCAACCCTGTAAGTCACAACATATTCTACAGTATGCCTCGCTCTTTACTGATCAATGTCAGGTGCTGGTGTTGATTACAACAAGAAGAACTCGACCGATTGGCCCCTCGATGGTGGTGCTCTTACTCTCGATCTTCACCACGACTGGTCCTATGTTTTCGTTAACCTCGGTCTCGGCGAGAACTCAACCAACTTCAACATCTCCCTCACACCTGAGTTCCTTAATGCCACAAACTCAGGCACTCTCTTCATTGACAAGCTTGAGCTTCCCTCAGATGTCAAGCCCAAGGATGGAGACTTCGCCAGCATCCAGGTCGTCACTGTTGGCGGAAATGGTAATGCGCTCTACAACTGTGCAGACATTCGCTTCAAGGAGAATGCAAAGGGACCCAGCAACCGCACCGGAGATGTGGATTATGTCTCGATCAAGCAGCAAAAGGGCAATGGAACTGAGGAGAGCGCCTCTAACTCTACGTCTTCTGGAGACAGCAAAGACAACGCGGCAGGTATCCTGGGCGCAAACACGATGGTTTTGACCTCTGTTGCGGGTCTTGCCGCCGCTTTTGTGATGGGATTCGGCCTATAGATGGATGTACCTTACGAGATAATACGGTCTTAAAGAGTAACCAGCAGTCATGATAGAATATGAACGGCCTTCGAAAATCTATAATACAACCCGGACAAATATCGTGTTGATAAAATATACTGAAACAATAAATTGCAAGTAAACGTCCAGAATCATAACAGGGTATATCCAATCTGGGCTGGTTAGCGAGTTGACCGGACATAGGGAGTTGCTTGTTCACTAACCATCCCAATCGTATATAATCAGCACGTAACGCTGAAACACCAAACTCCATTCCTTGAAATCAGAAAACAGACAGTGATTAAATTGATTATTGTTGTGAGAGCCTCGCAAACAACAACGGTTGATAAACAGTTACTGCTCCTTCTGCGGGACTCATCCAGCAGCAACAGCAACCTGGTCGATAGCCAACTCTTGCATCACCTTGGCCATGGTGATGCGCTGGTTGGGGTTGGGGTATAGCATCTCCATAATGATCCGCTCGAGTCGGTCCTTGGAGTTGAGTTTCTCTCTGGCCTCGAAGATCTCGGTAAGCCAATCTCGCATCTGCTTGATGGCAGGCTGTCCGTTTCCATATTGCTTGTGTGGCGTGTTTGGACTGTTCACACCAGCGATCAACCAATAAAGAGGTCGGGGGTGTCGCCGGTGAGCACGAGAGTCTGGGTAGGTGATTTTGCGCAACACGTAGAGCATGGTGACACCAAGAGCCCAGACGTCAGACGCAGGTCCGCGCTGTTTTCGCCCGATGAATTCCGGAGGAACGTAGTACGGTGTTCCTCCAACGGTCGGCGAATTGGTGGCCGGTGTCGAAAGACCAAAATCACAAAGGACAGCGCCTCGCTCTGGCGAGTAGAGAATGTTGGCGGGCTTGATGTCATTGTGCACCAGCTTGCGGCCGTGAATGTAGTTGAGGGCGCTGGCAATATCTCCCAAGATCCTGGCAGCGTCACTTCTGTCGCCGATGAACTCGTCGTTGGAATTGTTTCTCCATCGAGGCATGGAAGTGAGGTCCTTGGCATCGATATGCTCCATGTAGAGAGAAAGGAAACGGGCATCACCTCCGTAGTAGCGTACGATGGACTTGTGCTGCAGGTCTTCCTGTCCCCTGCACTCACGAAGCCACATGTCGGCCTGACGGATGACAGTCCGCTCGTGGAGGAGCGCCTTGTCGTTAGAGTTGGCAACGCGCGTCTTGAGGACCTTGACAGTGACGATGTTGTTTGGTACATGGGAGTGTGTTGCTGTGTACACGGCAGACAAAGATGTCGACGCAATCGGCTCCCGCTTGGTAAGCTCGTACTCATCGATCTCACAGACACCTGCGATCGCAACAGTGTCGCCCTTTTCGGCGTCTAGCAAAGCATGCCCATTCACGGAGGAGAGCTCCTTGCTCTCACGGCCATTGGGAAGAGAGAAAACCAGGGGATCCGCGGAAGGCCTGAGGAACATAACAACACCGTCGTCACCGGGTGTGCTCGGGTCTGAGACACGGCGTTTCACCCTCTTCTCTTCATACTCCGGAGAAAGAGCCCGCTTACCACTCGAGTTCATGGTGGGGGTGCTTGAGTTTGATGCAACATCCTCGACAATGGTTTGTTGCTGTGGTTGATAGAGCGTCACTGGGCGCTTCTCAAGTACTCGGAAGTCGAGAACTTCCATGTCTCGAAGGGTAATGCGCCATGTTCCAGGCCTCAGAGCCTTGGCTGATCCAGGGTTGACGATGTGAGAAGGACTGAGAGGGGGACTCGGGGGTGGCGTCGGCGACACGCCCGACAGAGAAATTGGCAGGTCTGACTTGTTCAAGAAGATGACTTTGTCACTAGCGGGATCGTAGTATAGCTCGCACCATAAAGGGGGCCTTGGGTAATCATCCTGAGTCTCGCCGGGAATGCGGACGGTGAACTTGATATCCTTGGAGGTCTGAGTCACAGCCAGAACTTTGTGTTCAGGCTGCTCTGGAGAGGCAACTTCAGCACGGAGAGCGAGCCACTGGCAACTTTCACTACCAGGACTCACGGACCGCGACTTGGGAAAATTGGCCAGAGGACGGAAGAGTATGCGGATGCCTTGTCTGTGGTGGTGATCCTCAACATGGAGCTCGTCTAATGGAACAAGCGAAGAGCTAGGGGTCGGAACTGGCACTTCAACGCCAATTCCCTTGAAGCGGGCATCAATCTCGGACTGTGAAAATGGCTCGGTGCGCTCCTCTGAGACGACCTCAGAGAGCCCGAGCCTCAGTTCTGCCATAAGGTTGGCTCTGCTTGATACTGTCCGTGATATTGGTAAGCAACCTAGACATAGAGCGGTGGGTGACCAGGCAGAATAGGTGATTGTGTACCTCAGATGCCGGCCAACCAAACGCAGACGAATGGAAGGCTCAACAATATGTCTAAAATTGATTGAGTTTGTGTGGTTGCTACGACAAAAGCAATCCGTAAGGTGTTGCGTAGCGAAATATGATATTGCGCCAGGCTGAAAAGTGTAGTTTGAATATGTATGAGTAAGAGGGGCTGACTGAGTGAGACTGGTATAGTAATTGATACCAGGCAGATGCTGCACTTGTGAGGCGATGCACTCAAAACACAGTACAGTATGACAGGGCAGCCGAGGCGGGGAGAAAGTGGGAGCGGAAGGGTTTAATAGGAGCTGGGGAAGTGGGTTGTGGCTAGGTAAAGTAGATGCAGCAAGCAATACCTTGGCTTGGTAATGTAGGAGATGCAGGAACAGGAACAGGAGCCAAGATCGATAGGTTCGACCCTCTATAGGCTACGGGTCTGTTTTAAGAAGACGAACAGGGCATATCAGAAGGACAGGACACGATGGGGGTGTTCTTCTGGAGGGTTGAAAGACAGCTTTCAGCCCAGGTCAGGACAGGCTCAAGATAGGCCTGCTGATAGCGTCTGGTCTCGTCTCAGACTCCACGAGGAACAAGAGTGATTCGGGGTCGAGTCATACAGCGACTTACCAATTTGTTGCCTGAGGGCTGGAGGGGATGATCCAAAAATGGAGAATCTGGTTGATGGAATGTACCAAAGAAAGAATAGTAGAGAGAAGCGGGAGCGGGACGAGACGGTACGAAGCGAATGGCTCTGAGCACTGTCCTGTTCTGTCCTGTTGGGAGGGAGCTTTTGGAGTGTGTGGAGAGTAGGACTCTTAACGGCGGGTAGGGCTGGGCTGGGCAAGCAGACAAGCAAGCACAAGGCAGACTTCAAGGTTAAGGACACAAGGACACAACCTTCCACTGCCACACTGACTACCACAACTCACTGTGGCTGTGCTATGAAGCCCTCATCTCACCTAAGATAGGATAAGATTAGGACAAGAATAGTTAGTCGGGATGATTACCCCGATGGCCAGATGATATTATTGACATCTTGCTGATTTTTTATCATCATAGAATCCCATGGCAATATTTTGACAAGTGGACAAGAAGAATGATGGATAATTCAGTGGATTTGGCTGCCGATGAGCCCTTTTGCTGCACGTTGTCAACTAAAAGGCGAGCATAGAACCATCTGGCAATCGTACACTGCTCAGCCGAATCTAACAATGACGACACTGAAGCTGATATAGAGAGTATCAATTTCAGCATGACTGTACCCTCATCGAGATTTGGGTAACAGCAGGTTATATAGGGCAGAGAGCGTCTTTTATAGAGTAACGTGAGGTTGTCATGGTATTAGGCACCGAGACATTTTTTTCAAGAAGTCAGTTGTTGTCTGTCTCATCGTGAGTTTCGGTGAGTGATGATGATAACGGGGCTAAAAATGGAATTTGCCTCTCACAGTCCTCGTGACTCGTTAGCAGAGAAGAAGAAATGAGCCATCCTCCCAGTCGCCATCAAGTAACAGTTTACGTATAAACTGCGAAAGGGAAAGTGACTTTATAGACAACTTCTCTTTATAGTAATATATATATTATTCTTAACAATATTAATCCTGCCTGGTGTTTTGTGTTTTGTGTGAACCTTCAATCACAAGCACGCACGATGATGGAATCGTTTGGAACGCCGGCGTCGGAACTGTCCAAGCAAATCTGCCGCAAATTGCATAAAACGAGCGTCAAAGGGTGGGCTGCAATCCGCCCCCAATGGACGCCACCATGCAGCTAGTCTTGCCTAGTCCAAGAGTTTGCATGAGGTGGTTCCACTTGCCGTATTTAAAAGAACGTTATTGGACACTGACTATGCAGGCGCGTCTCGTGTCCCCGACTTGGAGGGAGCAACAGCCAATTGCAGGGCTGATTCGTGTTTGCCTGAGGCATTTCAGGCCGCTCTCGTGGCCTTTAGGTTGATGGGGGCCAAGCGCACCCTGAGATATGGGTATGGCTCTTGCCCCCCAGAACCTGCCGACTTCTGTTTCTCATCACGCCCGCCTCCAAAACACCCACAATCATCACCCATAACCAAAACTCAACGCCCAAAAGAGTCCCAGAAGAGCCCAAAACACGCTTCTTTTGCTTCAGTTCAGAGTCGTCGCCATTCGTGACCACTGAACATTTTTTGGGAATTTGACGCCATGGCTATGATATAGATTCTGCAGCTCCCACGAGCTCTTCGACCACTGATACCTGGGCACTCTTACTGGACACTCTCTTCTACACCTCGACCCTTTAACCACTATTATTTGTTTATTTCTACCGACTGTGACCTCGACATGGACGATCCGGGCTGGTCATGGCCGGCCTGGAAATTCGGCATGAAGAGGGATGACCTCTTTACCAAACTCCACGACCAATACAACACCTTTTCTTTTAACCTCCAAGACCCCGAAGCCTTTCATCATGACGTTTACGAAATTTCACGCGATGCCGATACTATCGACGACTTTCACCGCTTGCTGGCTGAGCGAAAACAACAGCGGATTTGCGAACTTCACGAGTCTCTCGAATCTCTTGCTGTTGAAATTATCGCTAATCCCAAGTTGATGGATTCCGAGCATTGGCAGTACGCCCTTCAACTCTTCAGGACAAAGTCCTTCGATTCGATCGTTCGATATTTTGCAAGCTACCTTCCCGATAAATATCTGGATCGTCACGAACGTGATCATGATGCTATTTCTATTGCTTCATCCTCCTTCTCCGAGACCAACAGCGTCAAGACCGAGAGCACCACGGCCAGCAGCGTCGATGATGCCTCTAGTTACTTTGACGATGAGCCTATTTTGACAAAGGCCACCCTCTCGATTCATACCGACATTCGATCGTCATCAGTTGTTCAAGCGCCCCCCTCGCCCCCCCATTCTGAGGCAGCGCATGGCGATGAGTCGTCTGTCTCCTCTCCTACTTGCCTGGAGTCGCACGAATACTCCTCCAACCCCCCTTCACGCTCCATGTCGTTTTCTGGATCCGAGTCGGTTCCCGTTATCTCTGACTTGGCCCGATCACTCGTTCACGACGAATATGAGACCTCCCAGTTTGATGATGGTGACAATGCTGTCGCCTCAGATTCTGATTGCGGAGAGAGCCAGTCGTCACTGGACATGATGGATGATGGGGATCAATCTAATGACAAGTATGAGGATGATCTGGAGGAGGAGGACGAATTTCCTACTACTCAATTTCCTGAAGATGCTAGCGACGGTTGCGATTTCTATGACGATACCCCACAGTGCGATGATACTCCAACTCCTCGACAGGAGCACATCGCACCCTGCTATATTGAGTACAAGTCCGGTGCGGCATGGAGAATACCGTCTCCTCGTCGTTCACCTTCCCCCTCACCAAGGACCCACCCCTACCGCCGAGAAGGCTTAATCCTGAAGGATATTCGTCGAAGTCCTGAGGAATCCCTGAGTAAAATTCAGAAACCTATGCATGAGCAAAGGAAACGGCCGACGGTTAGGAAACGGCTGGATTAGCGTTTGGGGAGGCAGGGTGCTATGTATATATTTGGCGCAAGCGGTAGATATTTGTATCTGATGACTTTTATTGCTTTCTTAATCACTTCTTCCCATTGTTGCTCGCGACATGGTCAGTCTTATACATTGCCTTGATAAACAGGCTCTGGTGGTCATTTTCAAGTGAAATTGCCCTGTTTTTAGAACACAAAGTGAGTACGTTCCTGCGCCTGATGTACCTGCAGCATTTGACGTGACCGTTTGTTCGTATCACGGCACGTGGGTCATGTGGCTTTGGTGTTGACATGCGACGGCGCAACATCACGAGGTACAAACCTCTTGAAGAGCTACTATAAATGTCACCACGTGGATGAATGACGTAGAAGATGAAGATTATCGATGGAATTGTCGACGATTGTTGATCAGGATCGAGCGTACCTTGCATGGCTGTTCCTGGCCGGCGGCTGTCAGGGACGCCACGGAAAGCTTGCTACGACAACATCGCAAGTTTGTGAGTGTGTAATTCATCACACCTGGCATGTGAACAAGGCAAGTTTGCCTTGAAGGCAGGTAAAATATTATGAATTCATGAGGTCGTGGTGAGATTATGCGATGCTGTTGATATTGCCTTAATTCTGTAAGTGTAAGTTTATGATCATGATATAGACGCAGTATGCTCTAACAGAAGCGGGCGCAGCACCTGCAGTCTGTTTTCGCCTATGAGTTCAAGACGAGCACATTAATAGTTAGTTCTCTTAATCAACAAATAGAACATTTCTTCTCAAGACTGAGTCTTATTATGCGGCATTCTGAGACCGCATTGTGCTAGCCCAGTGAATTTTGTATGATGACTGGTGATACTGCCAATACCATCACGGTAACCTCATATCAGTCCAGGAAACTGAGCTTGCCATGGAAAGTTCCAGGGCCATCTTTAAGAAATCCCCGTAGGAGACGACTGGTGTGCCTGATCTCGTTATATCCTGATGTCAGAAAGATGAGAAGTCACACCAATCCTGGTGATTTCGGCATGGCTTATATGAGCGACGACAAGAGAATGAGCTGATATACGAAGTCAAACGAGTTTCGAAAGACAAGCTTCTTTCATCTATTTGAATACAAATATCAAACTACTTGAGGTTTTGCCAGTATTTTTCAGTTGACGATGGTTTCAGAAGTGAGCTGTGCTTCTTACCTCTAGGTAGACTCAAATCGTTGTCCAGAATCGTACTAACTCTCAGTGGTCCTACAAGAATGATAATATCTGCCTCATTTCTATAACTAAGTTAATTGTCTCCATGAATCAAAAGTCCCTATTGTAGATACCTAATTGGGCCGAAAACATTATTCACCTAATGCTGCATGTCCTCTTACTCTTGTGTCCCTCACCCCCGCACTTCATAGCTGAACTTGAATCTCAACACCCACCATGTCGACGAAGAAGACAGCGCCATACGGGGACTGGGATTCGCCCATTACAGTCGATTCTATCGTCTCAAAGACGAGGAGACTGGCTTCACCCAGAGCTAGTGTAAGTTGCCCCATAATTACAGACGAGGGCAGCCATTGACACGAATAGCCCAAATCTGGAAGAGCCTTCTACATTGAAAGTCGCGAAGACGGAAGCACAACTATCGTCGAGATCCTCAAAGACAGCGTCAAGGAGGTTCTACCGACTGAGTTCAGTGCTAAGAACAGCGTCTATGAGTATGGTGGTTCACCATATGCTGTTCTCCCAGACGATCGCATTATTTTCTCTAACAAAGGCGATACTGTTCATATTCTCAACCCAGACAGCAAGGAAGTTTCCAACCTGACAGGGAAGTCTAATTTGAGGTACTCGAACTTTGAAGCAAACTTGACGTCTCCTTGGGTCCTGGCTGTTCAGGAAGATCATGAACATGACACACCTGAGGGGGTTCGCAACTACATCGTGGTCATTAATACCGAAACGGCAGAGGTGAAGCGGATCCTCGACACAGCTGATTTCTACTACGAGCCATCCTTCAGTCCGGATGGTTCAAAGCTTGCATGGCTGGAGTGGAACCATCCCGAACTGCCATTTGACTCTGCAAGGCTGTGTACTGCAACATGGGTCGATGGCTCTATTTCAGATCTTCGTCTTGTAGCGGGCAAAGATCATGAAGGTGTTGCAGAACCTAGATGGGGTCCTGATGGATCTCTGTTCTTTGGTAAGGAGGTTGGAGATTACCGACGCTTGTTCCGTATTTCGCCAGGTAGCGATGAGCATAGTGAGATCAAAGTGGATGGCCTGGACGCTGCGGAGTTTGGCGGACTTCGATGGTTCCAGGGAAGGTAAGAATTTGGTCTTTTGTTTAAACCCCGTGCTAAAAAAGTTTAGTCATACCTATGCACCTTTGTCTCATCAGCATCTAGTTGCCTCTCCGTTCGTCCTTGGACAGTCCAGAGTAATTCTTATCGATCTGGAAGCGGGGTCTTGGAGGGACATTGGCAATGCTGAGCGTCTCTCAGAAGTCATGTTAGATGCAGTTGCTCGTCTAAGTGACACATCGGTTCTCGTCACTGGGTCAGGCGAGACTAATGCTCAAGCACTGTATCGAATTGATGCCGTAGGCTCGGGCCAAATCACACAAGTACGAGGGTCTACGGACGATGCAATTCCTGAGGCATTATGCTCAAAGCCTATTTTGAAATCAATTCGTTCAAAGGGGTATCCGGAGAGGGAGCTGTATGGTTTCCTCTGGCTACCGCACAACCCCAACTTTGAAGCACCAGAGGGAGCTCTACCTCCTTTGATCATGACAAGCCACGGAGGACCAACATCTTACACTGGACCAGGTCTTAACCCAAGAACACAATACTTTACCTCGAGAGGATATGCCGTTCTTGCCTTCAACTACAAAGGCTCATGCGCCCATGGCCGTGCATATCGGGAAGCTCTCTGGGGAAACTGGGGTCTGGTCGACTCAGATGATGCCGCAGAATTTGCAGAGAATTTGACGACAAATGGTGTGGTGAAGTCCAGTGCAGTAGGCATTACTGGTGTTAGTGCAGGAGGATACAACACCCTTCGAAGTCTGACCCGTCACTCGAGTACATTTGCTGGTGGAGTGTGTCTCTCTGGTGTAAGCGACATCAAACGCCTAGACGACTCTACACACAAGCTTGAATCAGACTACACGGACCATTTAGTCTTGGCAGCAGGTGTTGATAAGAGCGAAAAGGACAGGATTTGCCGTGAGCGAAGTCCCTTATTTGAGGCTCACAAGATCACCGCCCCTTTGCTGCTCTTGCATGGGGCCAGGGACAAGATTACGCCACTGGACCAAGCACAGGAGATGGCAAATGCTATTGAGAAAGCAGGTGGTGAAGTTGAGCTTATTATTGCACCGGATGAAGGTCACGGGTTCGGACAGCCAAAGAATGTGAAGTTGTGGCTAGAGGAGGAGGAGAAGTGGTGGAGAAAGACGTTGCTATAGAATGGACTGGAAGCTCCTTCTGACTGGAACTGATAGAGACGAGAAGCAGCAATCTTGGCTACCTGTGATTAAACATTCCCACAGCGAAATCGGCAGCAACATGTCCATATGCCGCCACATATTTCATATGAGTTCTCAAGTCGTGACCCCCCGCCTCGCAGTAAGGATCACCGGAGTCGCAGAAAGAGATTGTCTTATCCGAGACGCATTTACATCCTTCAGGCTTCTGGCGGGGAAATATCTAGCAAGTCTCAAGTCAGTTTCTTTGACGGTAGTCAGCATGTTCGTGAAGAGACTTACACCGTTACCAACACTGCTTCCGACGTGAAAGGGCTGGCCTTTCGTGGTACTTGGATCTCCCATCAGAACAATAGCCGCAACTTCACATGAATTAGTATTGAAATGAAAGGCGTATAGATGCTTTAACTGACTGTTGTTGGCAATAGTGGGAGGCTGAGGCTTCGTAGGTGGAAATCCGAGGGAACTTGCACCACACATTACATCTGCAATAACATGGGCGCCCTGCATCATAAAATTAGCACCCAACAATCTGGGCCAGCCGTACAGTCCTATTTTTGACCTTACCTGAGAGAACCCAAGCAGAATAATCTTGGTCTTAGGACAGCGCGTGACAAACTGTGTCAAGCCCGTAGAAAGAGCCCGAACACCTTCCTTCTGCGACGGTGCATAAGGATTGTATATTGCTGGATAGACTAGGTAGAAGGCATCCGAGTTTGGAATCCTATGCGCAATTTCTTTGGCAACGGCTCCGATTATGCCAGGCCCTTTAGGTTCATGACTGCCTCTGGCAACGATGATGTGAGCACCAGAGGCACAGGTGAAGTTTTTAGAGGAGCCATGTTCTTTACAGGAGACCAAAGTTGCGAATAGAATAAGGTATTTCAGTATGAAGAGCATCGTGGTGGTCTAATGGGGAATCAAGAGATGAGAGACTAGGCCAAAGACTCAACAAACATAGGATATGATGACTTACAACAGATAGAATGATGATATTGAACCGATTATGATGAAAGGGAACCAAAAGATTGAGAAACGACTCTTAGCCCATAGTATTAGATATAGTAATGTCCCGTGTTCTTCTGTGCATTCTTTAACAGTTGCTTGTTGCTTGTTGCTGTCTCACTGCCAAGCGATATAAGTCCAATATAGCACCATGGCTTCAAATGCCATTCCGAGCGGGCTTTACGAGAGTACAATGTTTGGCTTAAACTTCCGTAAAACCCTTTTAATTAATGCATGTAACTCAATATTTGGCGTTTCTGACACGGGAAAAGGCAACCATGTCCATCCGTGTCACTAAAACGACCAGGCCAGACCAGGACACGGGAGAGCAAACTCAGCTCCTTACTCACACAAGCCCAACCAAACAATCAAAAGCGATTTCTCATTCAATTGTCTCACAATGTCGTGCTCTGATCTTGAAGAGATGCTGCAGGCACCTGAGCATCGAATCCGTGCCATTCTCCGCGCCCTGTGCCAGGATTCAGGCGTCCGCTCCTGCGCCATGGACTACTATGAGAGTTTGGAAGCCATGGCTGAGCCTGTTGATACGCACAAACGCAAAGCGGAAGATGAACTTTGAATCTGTGTCCAATGCGACGAGGCGTTTTACAAATATGATAACACGGATAAAACGGCGTGTCGTTACCACTGGGGTGAGTGGTCCACACTGTGGTGGGAAACGTCAACGGCTAACTAGGATGATATAGGAAAGCTTGAGCCTGATTATTATGCTGATATCTGGGCAGACCATGACGAGAGGTGCCACGGGACTATAGATTCAGATGAAATGCGCATAGAAAATCCTGAAGGTTTTACCTGGGATTGCTGTGATGAACAGGGCGATATGGATGGATGTACATATGGAAAGCATGAAGCTGATCCAACCAAGTCAATGAGGGCATCAGGCGAGGAACCGAGCGATGTTGACGATGATAGCGAGGTCGAAGATGAGGAAGATGTGGAATGATAATAGTATAACCGAATTCCCCCATTTTGTAGTAATAGAAAAGTGCATTGGGTCTGCAAATTATGATGATCAATCTGGAAGAATCTGGAAAACATATCAACCCCTGCATACACCACGACACTAATAAAACAAAGTTGCGAGTAGCCCAAACTCCAAAACGTCACTTACACCTATATTCACACTCACACTCAGATTCACTCACTACTCACCACAGACCAAACACCTCAATTGCACAATGTCACTCACACTAGACAAAGAGCTAGTCCATCTAGCACCAGAGCATCACGTCCGCTCCGTCCTCTTCGCCCTCCTCGACGATCCAGTCGTCCACGCCCGCGCACTAAACCACTACCGCGCACTCAAAGCCGCTGACAATCCAACAACCGGCCTCAAGCGCAAAGCCATGAATGACCTGTTTGTCTGTGTGCAGTGCGACCAGGCGTTTACACACGAAGATAACACTGAGACATCGTGCCGTTACCATCCAGGTATGTTAACTAGACCTTACGGTTTTTGTTTTTTTTTTTTGAATCCGAGCTGATGACGTAGGGGATCTTGATGTTGATGAGGAGGAAGACTTTTGGGCTGATCATGATGAGAACTGTCATGGCAAGATTGACACGGTTGAGATGAGAGAGGAGATGCCTGATGGGTTTCGCTGGACGTGCTGTCTTAAACTAGGTGGCCGGAACGGCTGTACCAAGGGAAAGCATCAGGCTGATCCAGCAAAGTCAAACAGAGGTGGTGATGTTCCTTCGGGCAGTGAGATGAGGAAGAACGCTGGTTCACATTTTCCTGTTTATAAAGATAGTGATGGTGAGGAGGAGTGATTCAGATTTACAACACAACAATAAAAGTCATATCTCTACGTTCAAACATATATGCCTTCAGTCTTGAAACTGTTTCATTTAAAGAAGATAAGAGATCCTAAAACTCCTAGCCTATGGATGATGTTGCCTAGCACAATATTGCCACAACCTCTCCTCATGACATCCACAAAGGCACACAGATATAAATATCAAAAGACAAGAGCCCTGGATCATACAATACACAGCCCCTGGCTTTTGACAAATATTACATGACATAAAACGTTGCAAATAGTCTCGAGTCCCAAACGACCTGGGCTGTATCATTGCCGTACCAATCACCCGGTACTCCTTGCGCCTGAATGCACTTCAATAATCTGTTTCCTCCTCTGCCATGCCAATAAATGTGCCCGGTGACAATTACTCTTGTGTCACTGTCACCCGCCGTCTTTCCAACAAGCTAGATCTGAGACAAGTCACACCTCAGGTCCGCCGTCTTTCAGCCATCATGTTCAAACATAAAAGGAAGCTCTGTAGAATGCCGCCGAAGAGGTGTTGGCCTTGGTGACACTGCGCCATCGAGGCTAAAGCGCCTTGATGTGGGTGATGCTTTTCCTGAAGCATCGGTTGCATCTATATCAGTGGGCTCCTATACCCCCATGACGGGAACCTTCTTGTTTCGCTTGCCCAACAGAGTAGCGTTATCCAGGTTAAGCTCAAACGCTCCACGCTGGCGGTTGCGGTCACGGACCTGTTGTCGAGCGGCCGCGGCAACTGTTGCTGAGTGTTGGCCGTAGCCCCTCTCAGTCCGCTCCCGCTCACGACCCCGAGATTGTTGTTGCTGTTGCTGTTCTTGATCACGGATGTTGGTCTTTCGCATGCTTTGCTCCAGAGCTCGAGTCGCCGCGTTGGGCTTGTTGGCGTCATTATCTTGGCCGTCAATCTGCATAAGATCTTCGTCTTCCTCTTCCTCGTTGAGGCCACCGAGGAATCGCGCAGGTGTACCCTTGGGTCCAATCTGTGCTCTTCGCTTGCCCTCTTCCTCCTGGCGATGAACGGCATAACCGACATCAAAGACCTCGCGTAGGTTAACAGCACCAGGAGATCGGAAATCGTATCGCCTGCCAGCCTCCTCAAACTTGGTTTGGTCGAAGGAACGGAGTATACCGTCAGCCTTCTTCATCTCATCACGAGGAGTAGGTCCGTTTCCGGCAACCCATGGATGAGCCAAGAATTCGGTAATCGTGAAACGCTTCTCAGGATCCACGGTCAACAGATGGCTGATGAGATCCTGGGCAGACTTGGAGATCTCATCCCACCAAGGTGACAAGAAGGTGTATTGACCCTTAGCAACCTTCTCGGTGAGCACCTCGATGCTCTCATCGTAGAATGGTGGGAAACCGCAGAGTAGAGTGTAAAGCACACATCCCAGCGCCCACATATCGACTGACTTGGAGTACCGCTCGTCCTTGACGATTTCAGGTGCCGTGTAACCAACAGTTCCACAAGGCGTCATGGTTTGGTTATCCCAGACAATCTTGGACAGACCAAAATCGGCGATCTTGATGCGACCGATACCACCGGCACCTTGTCCAGGGATAAATTCTCCCTCATCAACCTTGTCCTCATCGCCAGGCTGCTTGGGCTTCGGGTGTTTCGCGGGCACCATGGGAATGGGCTCAAATAGGATGTTCTCGGGCTTGATGTCACTGGTAGGGGTGTTAGCGATATTTCCAAGGCCGTGCAGGGGCGAATGACGTCAGGAGGGGCATCACCACTTCTGACATCAAAATGAGACAGTCATAACATACCGATGAACAACGCCCTTCTCCTCGTGGAGATACTCTAGAGCCTTGGCCACTTGAACAATGACGTGTCGAGAGAGCTCCTCGCTGAAGTATGTCAAGCGGACAATCTGGTGGAAGAGCTCACCACCAGGGGCAAGTTCTAGAACAATATAGTAATATTGCCTCGATTCAGCGAATTCGACGAGCTTGATAATGTTGGGGTGGTCAAGTTGGCGCATGATCTGAACCTCCTTCAAGATATTCGATCGCTGCGGGAGTGTTAGTATTCTGCCTCGCATGTCCTCGAGTCTAAAGGCTGGCCAACCCCGCCGGTAAGACAGCAGGAACTGACTTTAGACGGGGACAGCGACAGGCTAGGACATAGGAAAGAATAAATAAAAAATAGGAGAGTCTTCTCGCACCTCTGCTGCCTTCGGGACTTTCTTGAAGTCTGGATGTAAATGCTTATTTCCCTATGAAAGGGGACAACCCCGTGTTGGTAAATGGGGACCAAAGAAAGAGGGAGCAGGCGATTTCAAATCACAAAAAGCATCAAAACAAAAGGAGACGGGGCGACGGATACGGACGACCCCAAGCTTGCTTACCTGCATGCTGTTCATCTCGTACTTGCGTACAACTTTGATAGCGACCTCGCCTTGCTGACCTGTTGTGTCGCGGGCTCGGTAGACATTGCTGAAGGCGCCATCGCCCATCTTGTCGATTAGTTCCCAGCGCTCGAGGCCAGGGTACCGAGGGAATTTACTCTTGCTGGCGTTCTCCTCGGCAATAAGCTTAGCGAGCTTCTCGTCGTCGACACGTTTCTTGTTCTTGCTGCGTGCATACTCGTCATCGTACTCGTTAATAAGGTCTTGTGCTCGTGAGTAGTGAGCGTTGCTGCTGGGGTCTGATACTGTCTTGTGCTGGACTGCAGGCGCCTGTTGCTGTTCTGTCCTGCGTGGGGTCTCTTCAGGAGCGGCACGAGCTTGCTTGCCTAAGCGATGATTGTCAGCGACTGGTGAAAACAGGCCATAATTGGCAAAAGAGTTGGATTAAACATACCGTGCCGGATGAAATTCTTAAGTTGCTGGATGGTAGACATGGCTGGTGATATTATCGCTTGGGCACGACAAGTCGCCGTTGAGAGAAGAGGTTAAGAGGCCTTGGACCAACTTTAGTGGCAAGGGTTGAACGACTGGACGTCTTTGGAGAGCTGTAGCCGCGTTTAATGTGCGATGCAGCTAAAAATTGGTTTCGCTGGTCTAGTCTAGAGCTGTTCCGTCTTCGAGTCGTAGCAAGTCGTGGTCGTAAATGTGAGCTTTGTCGGCGTGGCGTGTCGCAAAGCGCGGGCAATATTATTATAAAGACAAAGCGGGTGGGATGGATGTCTTGAGAGAACCAGGAAACAGGGCTGGGCTGCTTCTGCGGATGATGCGGGGTTTAGCAGCTTTCCTCTAGCGGACGGGAGCGATTCTTGTATGGCGTTGTTGCTGTGACTGTGAGAATGTCGTACAGGTCGAGATAGAGACGAGATGAATAGGGTTACTTTGTGTCAAAAGTGACGCGAATGGGGGAGGAAGAGAAGATGAAAAGAGAAGTCGTCTCTTCGAGGGAAGAAACAGGAAAAGGAAATTGGGATAAAACTGCCTTGCGCTGGTGCGGTACTGGTTTGTGTTGGCAAGTAGAGCCTGGTTTCTTTTTTGACGGGGGGAGGGCCGAGATTTGAGAGGTGACGAAGGAAAAAGGTGGGCAGCCCACTTTGAGTGGCAGCCCAGATTTTAGCAGGATTCTAGGCCAACGCCAGGCGGATCGAGTGGGGATGGGGGCGTTCCCAGCGGGAAACCTGGAAACACAGGGGGTTTACTGGTGGTGAAAGATAGAGACAGAGACGGGAGTCCAGGGAGTGAGGTCACTGGATGAATAAGAGAGGTGAATCCCCGGAGACTAATGCCCTGAATGTCCGATGCAGTCCTGGATACAGGATACCCAAGCTGGGGTTTGCTAGCTGAAACAGAAACAGAGAGGATTGGTAAGGTGAGGTGAGGTGAATGACGATGCCAAAGCTAAACGACGAGGTAAATACAGCCAGTAGTGGTGATAGCGGGGTATCCAATGAGACTGACTGTGACGTTGACAAGTTCAGCTCTTATAGACTGAGTATTTAAAGCCCAGGTACTGTAATAAAATGAAGAGATTTAAGTGATGGTTGAGTTAAGAGTAGAGCCTCACGTTGACACAAAACGTGTTCACTAAACTCAACTCGAGCGGTGGGAGTGCACGATGATTGACAGACACGATCAAGTCACCCAGAGCGACAATCATTACAACAAGTCCCCGCGATATCGTCACAGCAATACCATGCCAGCACTACAAAGTACAAAGCTGCCAGTGTTCCCCGGGCGGGAATGACACAAGCAAGCGTAAGGTCGAAAGGGTGAGAAAGGGTCCAGGTGCACACCCACGAAGCGATGATGATGATGATGATGGCATCACTCATGCTTTACTAGGGTGCCATGCATGTGCTCGTCGCTTGTCTAGTGGCACCATCGGTTTACCTTATCATTTGCGCATTTACAGAGGCTAATACCTCATACTTGCATCCGTCGTTTCTTTTTGAATCTATCATTACTCGAAGATATAAACAACGATTTGATAAACCCATGCATTGTCGATATTATTGATTGTACGTAAATCGTGCTGCTGACGAGATCTCCGCCCTATGACGCTGGTGACGACATCACGCTCTTCGAGAGTGGATATCTAGAGCTGGAACCATCCAATGAGAGCATCATATAAGCACTGTGATGTCTTGGCTCTTGGTGGCGGCTGTTCCAGTGGGTTGGCCGCTGGGGATGAAATCACAGCCAGCTTCACTCACTACCATGCCCTGTCTAACCTGTCAGTTCAAGGTTCCCCAGCTCGGAGCAACCCATCCATCAATGAAGCTTACTCGACTGAGCCTTATCAGTAGATGAGTTTCTCGTGATGATTTGATTGACTTCAAAGCATCTATTTAACTTCAGCCTCCACCTCAAAAGCCACTTCACATGATAGTACTGTAATACTATTTCACATCATTACCTTCCCTTTTCATATCCGTCGTATCACCCATTAAGCAGATCCGTTCCTCAGCGAGTCATGGATAGCCACTTGTATCACAATTCCTCACCGTTTCTAATAGCTTCATCTTTGACAAGAATGGAAGATATTGACCCTGAATGCTGATCATGACGATGCTGCACCTGATACTGTACGACCGTCGACCACTCATTCTTGCTATTATTATCTCTCCTTTCTCAGACGAATATGCACAAATGCAGCCCGCCTCAAAACAGGCTTTTAGAGCTATTGTTACTGGCTGCTTACTGCACAATACTTGGACTCGGACGCCACTTGGCTTGATGCCATGTTACATGTTGGCCGGGTCTGGATCTCTATTTCAGACCCTGGCTGCATATACCAAATGCCAAGGTTGCTCATATTCCTTCTTGATTGGATTTCCTCGCTTATAACTCACCTGTTAATGGGAACATAAGCTCCGTATTTAAAAGCAAATAAATCTCCATGGAAAATGCCGGTTGTCTTTTTCTACCCCGTCCTTGGTCTGTATGGTTCAGCACATCCTAGCTGTGAGGAGCCCTGTGCGAGGTCTAGACCATCATGGCCAGGGATTCATGGTGTTGTCAGTCGACACACCGATGGCACGCCCGAAACGTCTCTTGGCCATGTGCTCTAGCGTTTTCATAAGCGCCCTGACGCGGCAGTGAGTCCTCATGTTTGCGATGCCTGGCCTTTGTCCTGAGGTCATGACGCGGCTAGCAACCTCACTGATATCATGCATGTTAAACTCGCATGGTGTCCAGGTATCTCAGCTAAGTTTACCAGGGGTTCTAAGACTACTACAGTAACCTTGGACTGATGCTTGCTCGTTGGATTTGTTCCTGGCAATCTGGAATTTGACTCCATCCAGATCTCGGCACTTGCGGGTTTGAGTTCAAAACCCTGGCTCTCGGTACTGTTAGATAGGTTACTGGGTTCCTGAACCTTCTTCATTTTTCACTCGTTGAGAAAGACAATTCGGCAGTCTAAAAGAACATTGATACCTACTCGACTGTAGTTCAGAAACACACCGGCTAAGAACCGATATGTTTCCTGCTATCTTCATGAACGTAATCACATGAAACTAACATACTTGACTTTCGAACTCATTGAATAATTTCATCACAGAATATGCCAATCTTGGCTTCTTACAGCTTGTAACATCGATAGGGCACTTCGTTCCTCTCGGCATACTCCTTCAGCTGCCGATTCCTCCTCCCATAAAACATTCTCAGACCCAGGGCCACGACCGCCACAAACAATAACAGAGCCGCATTGACCCAGTGCCCTGTTGTAAACCCACCTTGTCGCTCCGACGTCTGGTAGATCCAGACACCAGGGATCTGTCCAATTCCTCCACCAAGACTAACGTTGAGCGCGATGGCAAGACCCGTGGAGGCCGTCGTGAACACGTTGGAGCTGAGCCATCCAAGCATAGGTGGCATGCAAGCAAAGGAGCCGGCCGTTGCCATTATTAAACCTCCATAGCGGGCTTTGTATGCGTCAGCCGGCAGCGCAGCCGATATAATAAAGCCAACGGCACCGACAGTTGCCGCCATGGCTGTGTGAACGCCTCGGGCGTTGAAGTGATCCGCCGACCAAGCCACCAAAACCTGGCAGACTGTTTTCACAGTTAGTCCTCACGAACTTCAAACCTTCAAACCAACAAACCATGATGGACTTACTATAAGCAATGGCCCACGGAGGGACGGTCATCAACTGTGCCTTCAAATCGAAATACCCCAAACCAACGGTAATCGAAGGTGCAAACAAGCTCAAGCTTGCAAACGCGGGCCCAGATGCGAAATAAATCGCATAGTGGGCGTACAGTCGCCAGTCCATCAGGGTTTCCTTGGCCTCAGCCCAGCTCATAGTCGGATGCGATTCTTTAGAACCCTCATAGTACAACCGGTGAATAGCCATATCCTTTTCCGCCTCAGATAACCACTTTGCACGCTCGGGATAATCAGGTAGGAAGAAGAGGACAAGGACTGCAGCAAGGCAAGACGGGATGCCCTCGATAATGAACAGCCAGCGCCAGCCGGATAGGCCAGCGGTGCCATTCATGTGGCCGATGCCATAGGCGATTGCGCCGCCAAATGCACCGGCGAGAGTGGCAGATGCAAGGATAAAAGCAACACTGTAGGTTTACGAAGTAAGTATCCAAACCGTTGCGCCACGCCATCTGGTAAAGCTTGGGAATAGAGAGACTTACCGAACACTGCGCTCGTCGTGCTTGTACCAGAAGGTCAAGTAGTACACCAACCCAGGAAACAATCCAGCCTCAAAAACACCCAACAAAAACCGCACAGCCGTAACGCTACCAAAGCTATTCGTCGCAGCCGTAAGGATGGTCATGGTACCCCACCAAAACATAAGAAAGGCGAGCCATCGGCTAGGCCGCAACTTTTTGAGAAGCATGTTGCTCGGGACTTCGAACACGGCGTAGGAGACGAGGAAGACCATGAGGGAGATGACGAACTGGTGGTCGGACATGTTGGTCTCGCGCTGCATATCGTTGTCTGTCGATGAGTTGAGGATCATGGCGTTTCCAATGTTCGTTCGGTCGAGGAAGGAGAGGAAATATATCGCGGCCGATAACGGGATGATGCGCACGTCTTGTTTCCAAAGAAGACCCTTCTCGAGGGGGCTCATGGCGGTGCCATAGTGGACGTGGACGCCCTACAAGTGTTATTAGACACATGACATTGGTGATACGATATGCGCGCGGATTGCGCAGAGGCGGAGTTGGGTATTTACATCGTCTTTTCCAAGAGTTGAATCAACATCGTCAACGGCGGCCGGAGGAGGAAACGGCACCGGGATGGCGACCTTTTCCATGTCATTCGACATCCGGCCTCTTGGTTCGTAGCGGCCGTGATGCGACGAGATAGAAGATGATGGTGTTTTTCGGTTTTGTCGTTGGATAAATGGTACAGGAGGAGTCGAGATCGGCAGGAGGGGGCGAATTACTGTGTAATAGCTAGCCGTTTCTGTCTTGTGATACCGTCAAGAACCGAGGGTTTCTTTTGGCGGAGTCGTAACTGTTTGGTTAAAGATACGATGTGAACCAGACAAAAGAAATGAAATGAAATGAAATGAGAAATAAACGCCAAGGACGATCAGGACCGGGTATGTATATATCTCAGACCCCGACCCCAGCCTGGAAGGAGCGGGAGATGAGATTAAGATGGGAAAGAGAATTGAAGCGGAGCGAATTCGAAGTGGGTGGGT
Source organism: Fusarium sp. NRRL 53497 (assembly GCA_013184445.1). Classification (NCBI taxonomy): domain Eukaryota; kingdom Fungi; phylum Ascomycota; class Sordariomycetes; order Hypocreales; family Nectriaceae; genus Fusarium; species Fusarium sp. NRRL 53497. The sequence goes on along the minus strand of JABCJZ010000020.1, from coordinate 202,603 downwards.
AGTTTAAAGTCAGAGAGGGTGCCAATAGGTTGAGTTTATTTTGCTGCGCTGCTCCACGACATGGAAATAACAGACGAGGAGAGTGAATGCGGATACAAACAGCAGCACAAGCCAAGCACGAACACGCACAAGCATGAGCACGAGACACCAATGTCTTGGAACCAAGACGAAATGCGGGGGAATCTTGGGCCTTTTACAGTACATACAAGCCCAAGCTTAAGCTTTGCTCGCTTCACCTTTCTCTGAATCTCTTTGCATTGCATTACGGACTTACGGTACATTGCATCCCATCGCTCGCTCGGCAAAAGTGGTATCCACTGCCCGCCGATCAGATCACCACTCGGATTGCTCCAATGACTCGCAGTGGCGCCATGAATGAGTTGGTGGGGGTCCTGTTTGACTCTTTACACTTGACTCTTGATTCTCTCGTTATCTCGAATGTCCATTGATGCTCTGCTGTGTTGTCGTGTCCTGTAAGCTTGTTATTTCCCGGTTTGAACAACTCACCGCTGACACTCAGTCAACAACACGACACGGCACGACACGGCACGACACGACACGGTACCCGTTTAATCCCTTTACACTTTCAAAACGGTTACACCCGTGACTCTTCCCGTAGCTATAACTGTAACTGTAACTATGACTACAATGCAGCTCAGCTACTCAGGTAACTCTACCCGCGCTCATCGCGGGGATTCCTCATTTTTCGCTTTTGTATCCCCACCCAAAGATCTTCACTCGTATATCCGAGCACATGGTCCAACAAGGTAAAATTTTAAACCATTGCAAAGGATCCTAGACTTGAAGGATCGGAGAGGAAAAATCTCATCAACAGGCGGAGGCTCCGCTTCGGCAATCCTCTTCTTCAAGCTTGGTACGTAAACTGTGACTGTGACACAAAGACACCCCAAACCAAGCGGGGGCATAAGACGGGGAATATGAAAAACGAGGTGCCCAATGCGTGAGCAATTCTCATATTCTAGCCGTAATGGCCCGATTATATAAGAGTTTTCTTTTATTAATATTAATTTGCGACTATAAACTTGCCAATCACTCAGTGTCTGTTTCTCATAGACTCTGGTTTTTTCGCTTCACGGCCCTTTTGCTTGTTCCACAGCTCCGAGATGTTCTCCCAAAACGGCATATTCTTCGGCTCCGGCCCGGCCGGTGGGGGGGCCGATCCCGGAGGTTGTCTCTCTTGAGGGACAGTTTAGACGTGAAGATCATTTACCTGTTCGCAAATCAAAGTAAGCCGTGTTATCCTATTGGAGATTGTAGTGCCTAGATAGGAATCCCGAAGAAGAAACAGGTCACGAATTGAGTCCACGCAATGCAACCCAACCCATGGCACATCCTATACTGTATCCTTAGAGCCAATTCTATCGCGAGTCTTTGAAAAGGATGTCCGACCTCGGGTCTGTGTTGTATCCAGCTGATCAATTTTACATTTCAACCATACTCTCTAACTAAACTATCGGCATGATGTTTACAAAGCCCGAAATCCCTGATGCCGATATGATCAACCAGTCTGTCACCATGTTGCATCAGCCAATTCAACTCCAGGTCACTTGACTCCTGCGACTGCACAATGACGTGAAAAAGAAATGACTGATAAATCTATGCTTTTAATTCCGTAAACCCGGGACTAATCCTCCTCTGTTTCTTCTTCTGCACGCCACAGGAACCACGCGATAACCATGCACAGCTTTAACCCTGCGGCAATCCATAGGGCTCCCGCAATGCCGACCGAACTTTGTGCAAACAACCCGCCGGCAACCACACCGAGGAGAAGAAGCAACGGCGCAGCTGCACGTTGATTCCTCGATACGTTCTCCAGTGCAAACAGCTCCTTGTCTGAAAACAGATCGCAATACACACTCGTCAGAACAAGACTAATAAGTGCGTTTTGTCTCAAAGCCCGACTTGCGACTGCTTGTCCGCAACTCTGAAAAGCCATCAACGTAATTGGCACGAGTACATTCCATGCGAGGCTCTCTGTGTTTGGGCCAGGTGGACTTAATGTGACGATGAGCGCAGCTGCGCTTGTGAGAAGGGCCTGAACAGTGAATGAAGCACAGAGAACCCATCGACGTGTAGGGGAGACGAGGCGATGGAAGCGAGCAAAGAGGAAAGAGCCAAGACAGAATGATGCGACGGAGAGGGCAGATTTGTACAGACGAGGACCGGGAGTTGAAGTCGCGAAACTTGCAAACCCGAGTCCGATATACACGGTGTTTCCTGATACTTATTAGCGACTAATCGGTTGGTTTGATGCTATTAGTCACTGACCGGTCTGCATAGACACGAATGTTCCCCAGACCTGGATAGAAGAGCTGTCAAGGAGTCCAGTTACGACATAACAGGCGAGCAAGACCGCGTCTGTCCACGAGCAGGATAGGTCATGTTGTAACCGACACTTCCAAGACTCCTGAGGTATCACAACTGAAGATCCCAGCAGTGGCGTTTCCTCGTCTCTCACAATGGTGCCGTTAGCACCACGATCTACTGCCCTGACCATCGCGAAATGCGGCGATGTCTTCGCCTAATATGGGGAATTTAGGCCTCGAATACTCAATTACCGATAATTCAGGAGAGTAAAAAGCCTGACTGAGTGAATTGACCTTGGTTAGTAAAAAGTTTCAAGAAGAAGCGAGGTTGAAAGATTTGGTGCTAAAGACCCCTATGACGCCAGCCACGCCAAACGATATCCACTTCCGCTTCCAAGAAAACCGCCGAGATGATACCAAAAGTCAGTTACAATATGTGGGCTAAACTGCCGATGATACATGAAAACGCATGGGTTTATTAGTGTCGGCAAAGAAGCGAAATGTTTTTACCCGAAATGCAGATTTGAATCAGATTTTTCTCCTTATCTTTGGTTGAAATTCCGGTGTGTTGTCAACCGAACTATCGCTTAGAAGACTCTGGCGGTATCGCCCGTTAAACGCTGATTAGACGAAAGTCAAAATTTTGAGCGTCCATGCTAATTTGTACACTATGGAAAGTCTCTTTGGGTAATATGAGTAACTTCCTTTAACATCGAGACTTAGATAGTTGTTGGCCGAGATGATCGAAAAGGGCAGCATACAATACTTCGATACTATAACCGAACTCTGTCCCACCTCACCTCGCTCTCATTTTATAGTTCACTCAATCTCACATTTCATGAGTAGAGACAATCATTTGAAAAATAGAAGAAACATCAAAATCCACATATATCATTGATACATCAGACATGGTGCTGTTCAGGATAAATGGACTATATACAAGAAAGTATTCAATAAAGATCAAGGTACACAGGTCTGCCCCATGTGCTTGTTTCTGACCAGAAAGCTCACATCGGCGGTTTAGTATCCAGAAATAGCGGTAGCAGTCACATAGACCGTTTGGGTGACGGTCTTGGCCACGCACTCCTTCTGGTTAGACAAGGGGTAGACAGGGCGGCGAGTATGGGTATGGGTTCGAGTGCGCGTGCGGCGGCCAGAAGGCTTGGAAGCCTGGGGGGGAGCCTGAGTGGTGACGGGGGCATTGTTGGACTCTTCCTCGTTGCAATCCTTTTCACCATCAGCGTAGGTGGGAATAGTCTCGAGAGGAGCACCAGTCTCGACGGGGGCCTGGGTGGCAACAGGGGCGTTTCCTGACTCTACATCATCGCAGTCTTCCGCAGTGCCGCTGGGCTTGGACTTGGAGGGAGATTGAGTGGTAACAGGAGCGTTGTCCGAGTCCTCATCACAGTCCGTAGGGGTATCAGTCTCTCCAGCCTTAGGAGCAGAGGGCTTGATCACAACAGAAGAAGGCTCCTCGACGGCAACAGAGCTGGTCTCAGTAGGTGTAGAGAGAACATCAGTCACCGAGTCAGGGGCTGTGACAAAAGAAGGACGAGGAGCATCCTTAGGAAGGGCAGCAGAAGTAGAAGGCTTGATCACAACTTTTGAGGGCTTCTCAGCATCAGAGGAAGCGGCGTCAGTAGGTGCGGAGAGAATATCAGAAACTGAGTCAGGGGCTTTGACAAAAGAAGGACGGGGAGCATCCTTGGGAAGCGCAGTAGACTCTCCAGAAGAAATCTCAACAGCAACAGTAGACTTAACAGCGGTAGGCTTGGCAGCTTCCTTGTTGGCAGTCTTGGTAGCAGAGGGCTGAGCAACAGCAGTAGAAGCCTTGGTGGCAGACCCAGACCCAGACCCAGACCCAGACCCAGAGCCGCTACCGTTAGAGATACAAGCGAAAGAGATCTTCTTGACATCGGTACCCTGTGTAGGCCCATCAAGGGACCAGGCCATGTTGACGTAGGGCCAGCAGATACGACCGTCAGACATAGTGACCATGTCACCAGCAACGTATGTATCATCAGAGGTAATGGTGGAGCCAAGCTTCTTGCCCTTGCTGTCAACAGCCTGGAACTTGGTACCGGCGAACTTGCCCTTGCAGCCCATGGCCTCGAACTCGCAAACGGGGTTCGAGATCTCCTCCCAGGTGATGAGAGCAGTAGAGGAGTCGAAAGTAGCAGCGTGGGCGTTGGAGCAGTCGTTGGCACCATCGGTGATCCAGTTGACTTGGCTGTCACCATCCTTAGCCCCGACCTTGGAGGAGGCCTGCTCGCCAACGAGGGTCTTCTTGTCGGAGAACAGAGCAATGGCAACGTTGCGGTTGTTGGTACGGTTTGCAGCGTGAGTGTAGCCCTCACCCATCCAGTCGTTGAGGGTAAGGTCAATGGCACCACGAGAAACCCAGGAGAAGATGTAGGAGTCAGCGCCGATGAATCGAGCGAGGGAGCTGTAAGAACCACCCATTCCACCCATGGGCTCGTTACTAGCACCGTTGATGACATGCTCGTTGGAGACCTTGACGCCGTTGTTGCTCATGCCTTGAGTCTCGGTGTTAAGCCAGATAGCACCCTGATCCTCGGAGCAAAGAGAAGCGAAAGGAGGCGCATCGGCAGCCTCGAAGGCAATACCGGTGTTGTGGGAGCAGCCCCAAGAAGAAGAGGCGCCCTGAATCTCCTCGACTTTACCCGCAGGGGTGATGTAGCGGATGGCATCACCGAAGTGACCAGAAGCATCACCGCTGTAGGAAGTGACAACGATGTAAGCGGCGTAGTAGCCGGCCTTCTCGGAGAAGACAAGATCACCGTTGATGTCGGGAGAAGCAAGCGCATTGCCAGAGAATCCAGAACCACCGAGGAGGGTTCGGAAGGCCTGCTTGCCGTTGGTGTACTTGTAGATGACAGGGAGAGGGTCCTTGGACTCTCCAGACACAACCTCGTTAGTGAGGAGAGCGAAACCATCGTTGTGGGCGACGAGACCACCAGCTTCCTTGCCATCCTTAACTGTAACAGGGGTTCCAACGGCGGCAAAAGTCTTGGGGTTGACTCCCTGGATGTGAACGCCAGTACCACTGGCGTCGAGGTAGGCCAAGAAAGCAGTCTTGCCATCAGGAGAGACAGCAAAGGGAGTTCGGCGATGGTGAGGAAGACCAGTCCAGTAGGCTTCCTTGACAGGGTTGAAAGAGCTGCCCAGGGTGAGAGTATCGACGTGGTTCTCGAGTGAGGAGGAAGTGAGTTGAGCAGCAGCCAGCGCCAGGCCGGCAGCAAAGGTGAGAAGACGAGACATAGTTATATTGACTTATATATCAAGTAACGAAAGCAAGTGATCAGACTGTGCACGAAAAGAACGTATGTAGTCGGTTTGGTAAAGATCGAATAGAAGAAATAAATGAATGTAAAGAGGACTAAACCCCGGGTCAATTGTCCAGCGCCAGCGAGTTGAAGCTATCGTCTCTTTCTTTCTGTCAAAACTGGACGACATCGTCTCTTATAAGCCGGCGATGCCACCCTGCCCCGGTAGCATTGAAGCGAGCTAGACATCTTGGAGTCGAGCTGAGAGCGGTGGAAAAACTCATCCGTCCGCCGCTGTTCGTATGGTGGCCACTAGTTTGACATCAAACATGCACTTAGAGAGGGGCCGCGATCGAGCACAGACTTGGCGTTTCAAACCCCTGGTGAGAATTAGTGTCAATGAGAACTTCCCAAACTGCTGTATATGGTGATATAAGCTGTTAGTGAACGCTTGTTGAGTTTTGTATCTCATCAAGCTGGTGAAACCTGGTATAAACAGCGAATAAATCATGGTTGGTCCTGCGTGCCGTCTGAGGGCTATGTGAGGTCAAGATGACTATCGGCAGTTGTAAGATCTCATAGAAGCCCATCGTGCCGCCTATTTTGATAGATGAGGATGGAGGAATTTCTATTGGTGGCAAGGATGGTTCTTTTCACCGGACAAGGTCTGGTGTCAAGATACTGATGTGATCAGAGACAATGGGGTGAACCCTCGGGAAGTGGGAGTTGTACGCGGGTTTACAAGAGATCCTTGCGCACTTGGTTCTTTTCTCTTGGAGCTTTCCATTGACTTTGGGTCCTTTCTTCCCCCAGCCTTATTTCATATGGAGTCTTTCCCATTGCCAAGGTTTCAGGACTCCTGTTTCGAGGTTGGTGTCAAACAATTCTCCTACTGCGACATTGATAAGATTGAGATGAGGGCAGTCAATGATAGCATGGCACAGTACAAACTCCCCGTGAGATGATGAAGCAAAAAGATCGACACGTCGAGAAAAGGAAGAAAGATGAACAACAAGGATTCGCCTATTATATATTTCCGGGCACCTATCACTTGCATTTTGTAAGGCAGTGATCAAACCAGCCAGCGCCCGTGTTGACATTTTGATTGCTGATCAATAGAAGCGTGTGTAACTGCAACGGATGCTTCGGGGTTTCGCAGGGGTTACGGTAATATTAAACATGCGATGCGAGATAGTCTGGAGGAATGGAAATTGGAAATGGACCCATCGATATCCATTCATGGGTCGAGACTGAGGCCGCCCAGAAATATTAAGAGAACTATTTGGCGGCTTTGCTTTAGCGAGGGGTTTATTTTAAGCCACCGAAGCCAGAGCATTTTATTCTAGAAGATCATCATCTAATCTCTACCGAATAAATCTATAGATATCTCAGCGTCTCCTTCGGTTCCCTAAGAACGTGTATTTTACTAAAGAAACCAGGCATGAGTTGAACTACCTTATTTAGTGTCTCACGTGGTGCAGCCTCCCTAGAGCACCCCTGAAACGTCTGGCGCCTTCAAGCAAGACTAGGCCTAGTTGGGCGACTCGCCTCAAGCCCCCCGCGTTGTTATTGATCTTTGTCTCGTATCGTGCCTGATGAGAACGAGGCTGAGCCTACCTATTCATTCCATCCGACATCACACGCCTAATGTGAATAGGGGCGCTTAGTAGTCATCAACTACCGATAACTACAACTTCTTACACTCGCTCCCGTTTCATTCTCTCACTCATTTGAAAGCCCTGACAAGTGACGCGACAGTCTTTCTCAGCAATAACGTCATCGTCTGGGCAACAGACGGCTGGCTCACTCGCATCATCAACCATGATGCTCAAATTCCTCACAAAGCCTACGAGGAAGGGCATTGCTGATGCTCTTCTTATTTTGGCTGTAATTGGTAGTGTCATATCAGTCATTTTGGTGTTTATTGTTTTTATCGCGGGTACCACAATCATTCGTGGTGATCCAGATCACCTTCTCTGGAAACCATTAGCATTGGTCTCGGTATGTTAACTCATTATCATTACCTTCTTATTTTCTTTATCAATCAAGGCTTCAAGCTATAATTTCTTCTTTCCGGGTCTTCCGATCGCTAACAATTCACTCAGTTTGATGGTATCATCCCCAACAATGACAGCTCTCACTTCTTGGTGCACCTAAACTGGTATGCCAGTTCCTTTGGTTGGGAACATCCTACTGCCCCCAAGGGCCTTCCAAAAGTTGGAATCACATCCTCAGGATTACGATATCATTCAAATATTGTCAATGATCTTCATCAGATTGCAGCAGAACTTCGGCTACCAGAAGATACTTGGAGCTGCCCTAAGCCAGGTCCATACGAAGATCCGTGTGGCAACCTCTTCTTTGAAGCCTGGCGAAGCTTCATGGCCAGCGGCGGACTGCACATTCCTAGCTGGCTCGTCTGGGTCACCATCGTCGCAGCCCTGCTGCTGGGTACCATGGACATCTTCCGTGAGTGGGCTATTCCTAACAGACCTCACTGGATGAAGTGTCGATGCATCATCGGCAAGCGATGGTGTCCTCTTCCCAAAGGCAGCAAGGAGGAGATCGAGCAGTTCGACGACTTCGTCTGGGACAAGGTTCGCCTTTCCTATTGGGCCCTCTCGGCCGCTTACTTCGGCATCGCTGCCGGATACACATGTCTTAACTCAGTTTTCTTTGTCCGTTACCTGGGGTATTTCGAGGAGCGGTTGCCAGATGGCATCAGTATGCACGGAAGGAGACGCTTGGCCTCGGAGATCTTGCTCTGGGTGGCTTTTGGCATTAAGACCTTTGGCGCGCTCTGCATGGCTGTGCGGTGGAAGTTAAGCAGAAGGCCAAAGGGCTGGATGGACGGGCAGAGTCTCGGTCGCATTGAGAGGTCCAAACCAAATGGCGCAGATGGAGCAAAATATACAGACTAGATTATAATAGATAAAGGGCGGGAACATTATTATACTTGGTAATTGGGGACTAATAGATTGCTCCGGTTAGAGCACATGGTTTTTCCTGAATCTTTCTCATGGTGTTGCTCAATATCTTGACTCAAATGACAACACCTGTATTTGTCATATAACCTGCACCCCGCAGATAGGCAGATCCACTGAAGTACATACCAAATGGCAAATGGTTGGATACCTACGTAGTTCGCATAAAGATACAACTACCGGTAGGTGCTACCATTAGCTTGGACTCTATCTTGAGGCGGGGAAGCTGATTGCCGTTTAACTGACTGGCGGGACCGGAAGGGAGCCGGTTCAGCACCGGCTTGTATAAATGAAGACCGAGTCGATACCTGTCAATCAGTTATACAAGCTCTGATCCTTCAACTATCATAATCGGAACACCCAATTTATCGTGCTTAATTCCATCAAGTGTAAATATTCAAAATGCTCTCGTCAGCGCCTATCCGAGCAATGCCCCTACGGCGACTCATCTCAAGACAAACCTCACTTTCATCCAGCAGCTCTGCGTCTAAATCCCGGCTCGTTCTTCTTTCGCAGAAACTCACCACAAAGCCATTCTCAAAAACCGAGCCCTCTACTGTTCGATCGGCATCCTTCGCCACCAGCGCCGAAGCACCATCAGAGGAGGTAAACCAGAACTTTGCAGCTGTTGCAACTGGCGGTATCCCGTATCCAGGCATTCCCAAGATCGAAGACCCCTATCAGAAGAGGCAATGGCAGCTTGAGCATATGGCCGGTGCGTTCCGTGTGTTTGCCCGTATGAAATTCACTGAGGGCGCTGCGGGACATATCAGCGTAAGGGACCCAGTTGATCCTAATACATTCTGGATTAACCCGTAAGTTTGGTTTATGCTTCTGTATAAATCATCATGTTGACAATTTCAGCATGGGCGTTCACTTTGGTATGCTCAAGGCAAAAGATATGGTTCACATCAACGAAGACGGACAAGTCATCGGTGGTAACCGCGTCGCTGTCAACGCAGCTGGTTTCACAATCCACTCAGCTATTCACAAAGCTAGGCCCGATATACATGCCGCATGCCACGCTCACTCCAAGTTTGGAAAGGCTTGGTCAACATTTGGAAAGCCCCTCGACATGATCAGTCAAGACGCATGTATCTTCTATAACGACCACAGCGTATACTCCGACTTCGGAGGTGTCGTCTTTGAGGACGATGAAGGTGCTCGCATTGCTAAAGCACTAGGCCCCAAGAACCGATCTGTCATTCTGCAGAATCACGGTTTGTTGACGGCGGGAGGAACCGTTGATGAAGCGGCGTATCTGTTCTCGTTGATGGAGAGGACTTGTGAGATACAGCTTCTGGCGGAGAGTGCCGGGCTGCCTAAGCAGATTATCGGAGATGAAGAGGCTGAGTATACTTATCGATACAATGCCGATCCAGTGAGTTTATTATTTTGAGGTGATGGTATGAGTATTATCTGACGTACTGAACAGGACACGCTGTATACGGAGTTCCAGCCTGATTTCGAGTATGAGGTTTGGAAGTCCAGGAAGGTGATCAAATCTGGGGTTAACTGAAAAGATATTTCACTGTGATATAGCACATTTATAATTATTCAAGTTTACATATCTATATTAAACGCTTATCCTCTCGCTCTATGTGTTAATGTTGATCATTTCGAAATTCCTGCCAGTTCAAACCACGGACAGTCAGGAAAACGAGAGATTGAACGTAAGGTAAGAGCTTCTCTGATTTTGAATAAATTAACCCCAATATACATTCAGAGATATATGTTCACTCTTGCTAACAAGTTCCCTCTCGGGATCCCTGTCTCTTCTAGCCTAGGTTCAGGGATCCTCAACATGCGTCATCAAAGCCATCCAGATTTCGAAACTGTGATTAATACAAGGAGATCCTTATTCCTACTATCTTTTTAAGAGATGAAATATTAGCAGTCTCATTGGCTATGGGGACTTATAGCTCTGAGTGTTTGCTCAAAAGTCGCTCATAACACTTACAACTCAACGAGTGTCAACCCTGTGCTTCGCTGCCGGCGCAAGGAAGTCATCTCATTCACAAAATCTGTTTTCGCTTGATCATAGGTAAGACTGAGATCTTAAACATGATTGCTCATCGGTTGGTCGCTTGGTAAATCGGCCAAGCATATTAATGCGTATTGTGGATAACTTGAACAGGATAAGAATGCGCTGTCTTAACCCAAAGGAAGTCTATTTTAGTGCTCTTGTGAGTTTGTGCTACATGATAATCTTCCAAGACTCTCTCTTTTAGCCATATATCCGTGGTATACAAGTTTGTCCTGATCTTGAGGGCTGAGGTTCGAGTTCCATACACGGACTAACAACCTCAAATCAACAAGAGCTATAGCAACCACAACAACAGCAAGTAACCGAGCCCGAACTGTTTTCATTATATCTGGCTAACCTTTTCTGTGAATACGTTTCTCCTCGAGTCAAATCCAGGTATATGTGTTTGAGACAGTTCCTTGCGACTCCGAACAGATGACCTCCTCGTCTTTGATAGATACCTGCCACCTGTTATCGCGTTAAATTCTATGCTTGTAGCCTTTCCGACATACGGTTGATCTATCTTTTCCATTCGAGCATTAATGTGAGAGCTAATATAGTTGTGCAGTATTCTATACTTCCCCGCGAATAGGGGGAGTTCCTCCGGTTTGCCAACTGCAGAGACAAACCAACTAAAACAAGGCGACGCTTGGCACCAACCAACACATGTTTGAAACTTGTTTAAATACTAAGGAATCACAGCAAACATGTAGATCCGATACCTTAGCTTGCTTGCAGGCACTGAGAATTGCTATCCTCTTCACTTGTACAAGCAGAAAAGGCTATGATATAATGATTAGAGCCAAGTGCTCTCTGTTAACTCGCCCGTTATTTTATATGTAAATGCATATATAATCTGTTACTATAATATAAAAGTGCCTGGTCGTCGAGTTACGCAGACAATAATGACCGGAAGAAGCAACACGTCCGATACCATCCATCGACCCTAGTCCCTGTAAACGAACCGAACCGCAAAAGTTGCAAAGATGCGATTTGACAGATTCAGTCCATGGTTTTGCTTTTTCCATCGTTCACTAGAGCGCAAGTGTGGGTCTCTGGCTCTGCTATTATACATCGTGAGGTTGCTGCGACTGGCACTGGCACTGATCGCGAATACCGGGCTCTGCCTCTGGCCCTCTACTGGCACTGGCGGTTGCCAAAGTGAGACTATATATTTTCCTCGCCCTCTTTCTTTCTCTTGTCTGTTTCCCTTCCTCTTCACCTCACTTCTTTCTACTCGAGATCCTCCAAAGCTCTCGACTCTATAACAGTAGCTCGTCAATATCAACTGCACATCCCGGTAAGTGATTCCCTCTTAACCATCTCATGATAAACATTTATTCTGACTGCCTTCATATAGTATTTCCGACCACAGACACCGCAACCATGATTGCTTTCATGCTCGTTTTAGGTCTGCTCCTGGCTCTTGCTGCGGCCAACCCTCCTGCGTACACTGCCAACGCCGTCACTTGTGCCAAGGGTGCACACATCATCGTTGCTCGCGGCAGTCTTGAGCCTCAGGGCCCTGGTGCCATGGGCACACTCGCCGAGCAGATTCTCAAGCTCATCCCGGGTTCCGACATGGAGGCCCTTGTGTACCCTGCCCTCTATGATGAGTATGTTGAGTCTCAGACCCAAGGTGTCCGAACCATGACTTCACTCATCAACAACTACGTCAAGAACTGCCCTGACACCGATATCATTCTCATGGGCTACTCCCAGGTAAGTTCTCAGGTTCACCTTAGTAGCTGGCCTTACTAATGTTTTCCAGGGAGCTCACGTCACTATGGACACGATGTGTGGTGCCAGTGAAGATGGATTCCCTGGCACCCTTCCGCAACCTTCCTACATCACAGACAAAGGTATGAGGACATCCGCTTGATGTATATTTGAAAGATAACTAACCTTTCCCAGTCGCTGCCATCATCGCCATGGGTGACCCCAGTCTCACTGAAGGCCAGTCCTTCCATGTCGGAACCAGCGAGGGTAGCGGAGTAAGTCTTGAAGAACAATACACCATCACACCCAACTGACATATTTCAGATCTTTCCCCGAAACCTTCCCGTCGGTTGTGACCGCATTGCCGACAAGACTGTGTCCTTCTGCGACAAGGGCGATCCCTACTGCGAGGCTGGAGGCAAGGAGTTGTCCGTCCACCTGAGCTACATCAAGGTTTATGGAGAATTCACTGTAAATCATGTTGTCAAGGCACTCAAGAGTCGTGGTTAAATATGCCTCGACGCATTTCTCTTACTCAGTGTATGGAGAGGTTGAGTAGGGTGACTTTTGAGATTCGACGCGCAGAAAGCGCTTATGAGATATCATCAGCGGTAGAGATGCTGAATTTGGTCAGATAGAGATGATAAATTGTTCTGTCGCGAATAAAAGGCACCCTTGAGATTAATTACTTCTTGCTTGTGATATGAATATATTGCTCCAAATTCTAAAATTCCGACAAAAATAGGATATTTCTCAGTCTACATGGCTATCATCTCATCATTATATAAACAAAGGAAATAAAATCTAGGGTATCATCGTTCCCATAACCAAAGCCCATGTCCATAACCATTACCATTACCATAAACCATGCCGCTGTTACAATTCTCCAAACTCCAAATCATTCCCATGTCGTTCATCCCTAGCCCATCCGTTAAGACCATCCCTCGTTGGGAATCCTCCATCCCGCTTTCGCAAATAAAGGCACCGAATCCGGATACGACAGGGTAAATGGCAGCCAGAAGGTTTCCTTGGTAAGATGAGGTATCCTCTCAGGCCGTAGCATATGCTCAGGTAATCTGCACTGAATAATCCTCTTGAGCACCCAGATCATCTCCCGCGCGAGATTCTCCTGCCTGTCGTGGTCCGAATGCTTGAGCTCATTCACATACGTCCTTGCAAGCTCATCCGCCAACCCCGCTAGTGAGAGCATCGACACCGCAGAGCTGCCTATTTTTAGGGCATGCATCTCCGCGAAATCATAAGGAAACCTCACGCGGATCTGGCGAATAATGCCGTCAGACGTCGCGACGCCCCAGATGTCGTGTCGGCGCGGTATGGGGATCATGCCCTGTGCTTTGGCCCAGCATTTCTGGTTCTCGCGCGTGTGCTCGGGACACACGATGCTCACTTTATAAGGCCTCGCGTCGTAGCCATAGTAGGCCATTGCGGCCAGGCCGCTGACGGCGTAGGGGATGTGGCTGAAGCGGAGAGCTATCATGTCGATTACCTCACTTACGGCCTCGTGGTTCATTGAGCGGTCGTCAGTGAAGAAGATTGCTTCGTTGCTCCCCGTTCTTTGTCGCCAAAGTATCTCATTTCTCTCTGTATCTGTCTCAGAGGCGAGTTGTTGTTGTTGTTGAACATTGTGGCCCTGAATATGCAGGGGTGTATTTGATGGAGACTGTTGGCCTTGTTGTGGGGGACGTTGACGTGGAACCACAGGCAGAGGCTTCAGGCTCTCACTAAGACGATGCTTTTGACCGCCTGACGCGTGATGATCCTTGTGACTGTGAGTTTTTGATTCATGCCCAGCATGATATCCACAATCAGGATAAGCTCGCGTCTCTTGTCGTCTTTGGTGTTTAGGACGACAATCTTCTTCGAAAGGCTCTATCTTTACATCGCAGTTAGAATAACTGAAAGGAAAACACCCACACAGTTTCAACAAACGCAGAAATGTTCGAAAGCCCATAGCTTGCTTCTATGGAACAAATCCACGATTCTCTCAGTAACGAAAGAGAAAATCAGAAGACTTACCTGCCGTTATATACTTCAATTTGAGTATGCGTAGATGATATATATCTGCGCTGCTTTGTAAATGTTCGGTGATGGCAAGCTGCTTTTCTTGGTGGTTTGTTGTCTTTGTTCTTGAGTAGATTGATTGATGTCTATACAAGCAAGTAAGGTAGTTGAAAGAGAAATTATGCAGTATGCCAATATATATAACGCTTGATGATAAAAAACCCAAAGAAAGGGAACTCGCATGCAGCCCTTCTCTCTTATATCTAGGTCATTGCGCTCTGTTCATCCATGAAGGGTGGCTGCATGTTCTCTGTTTAACAATGTTCAGCGAACAATGTTGATGGTCTCTTGAACACCCGCTACGATTATCACACACACAGCCTCACCCACTCAAGCGAACAAAGGTACACGCGGAATTAATTTCATGTATGGTATGATGCTAACCTTGTGCAATAATTCGTGACATGGCTAGGTCTCTAAATCGTCCGTCCCGACCGCCAACGCCCATTAATCTTACAAGTCCATCCCGTGGCCTCGTTATGGTTATCCTCGTCTAAGGTACCACCAGTATTTGCTCTGCATCCTCTCGCTTATAACTCCTCCTCCACTTCCATTTGCTCGCCATTCACTTGTTCCTTAGACCCCGCTGGCGCATCCTTCCTGGGCATAGTAGCCTCCTTGTCGATCATTTGTCTCGACACAGAGACAATGTTGTCCTCAATGAGCTCCTGGCCAACATCCTCGAGATGCTTCTTGGGGTCCAGCTTGCCGACGTATCGAGTCTTAAGCTGCTCCTTGGTCAACTCGGTCTCCTCCTTCACGCGCTTCTCGTAGCCATCTGCCAATGTGACCAGCTGTTGCAGTCGGTCCTTGTTCTTGCAACCCTCGTGTCGGAAGTCGTCCATCTCTAGGGCCTCGGTCCACACATGCTTGTGCAGGTTCATGAGCATGTTCTCCTCTAAGGCGGTCTTGCGGTAGTTGATTCCAATCGAGTAGTAGTGTCGGTTCAAGCCATGGATAAGAGCCTGGATCGAGGGCTTGTTGAGATGACCCAAGTTGCTAGTACTCTGACGAGGCTCTTGCCCAAGCATCAAGAGCTGAGGGTTAATGAGTCGGAAAGCGTCGATGACAACTTTGCCCTTCACAGACTGGATAGGGTCGATGACGACAGCAACGGCACGGGGATTCAGTTGCTCGAACGACTGTTGAGTATTTATATCAACCGAGGAAAGCCAGCAACCAAAACCGGGATGCGAATGGTACCATCCGACGACGGACTCAGGTCTGTTCAATACGTTAGCCAGCGACGACAAATGGGTAGACCATAATCAACTTACCTTCCTGTCTGCCTAAGCATGTCCATCATCTTGGTCTGGAAAACAGGGTCGACAGCCTCCACACTAACTCCGGTGCCGCTCTGAGGCATGGCAAACACGTCCATAACCTTGACAGTGAAGTCATCCACAAACTCGCCCAGCATCAGACCCATGACTTCCATGGGCACACCAGCGCGGCCGTGTCGAAGCATCTTGAGTAGGGCGAGAGAGGAGATGTAGACCGTTTCGGAGTTGTCAATCAGGTTAGTGTTATCCTAGATTCATAAAGGTTAGCCAAGCTCAATTTGCAAGCATACTCCATGAGAGCTCAAATGAAGAGGATCGTAGCTTACAGTGCCATGTGCAGCTCCTCCGAGGCCCATTCCACCGCCACCAAGCAAACTCCTGAAACGCTCCATGATTTCGACGATGTGTTATATGTGTAAAGGTAATATGCGCGTAGAGAAAATCGTCGACAAAAAAAGCGTGCAGGCGTTGATGTTGATGTGGGTGGTGATGGAGGGCGTTGCTATGATCGGAGCTTGGTAGAAGGCAATTGACGTTGACGCCAGCCCGGCAGCCTGGGAGCCACAGCTCGAAGCTTAGTCACGTCACGTGGAAGAGCTTGGAGTTGTTCCGTGGCGTATCTTATGCGAGGGGCTCGAAATGTGGCTGGTGCCAACATAGATAGGAGCGCTTCAATATTAATCCGGTGTAAACGGGCGATTCTGAGCTCGGGATGCTTCGCATCAGCCAGTGCGCTCTGCCCATGTAACTTTAACTTACACTCAAGGATTCTTCTCGAAATCCTCCGACATTCTACCCAAACCCTTCCCACCGTTCGGCTGATCATGCTGAGCTCTCTTTGAGCGAAGTTCTCTCGAAAATTTTATATAAGACCTATTTATTTCTCAGCGCAAAATCGATTTAACCCTTTCTTCCCACCCGCCTCCCCAAGATTCGCGACACCACGAGTAGCCGCAATCATGGGCGACGATATACGTGTCGAGCTCGGCTCGGTTGCGCTCAATAGCTCATCGCCCAAGAAGGTTGCTTATTTCTACGACTCCGACATTGGTAACTATGCCTATGTTACTGGACATCCTATGAAGCCTCATCGCATTCGGCTGGCGCATAGCTTGATTATGCAGTACAACCTCTACCAGAAAATGGAGATTTACGTGAGTGCAATCCTGATCACAGCTTTACCCTATGCAATTCCTCATTGCAAATTCCATGCTGACCATTTCGCAGCGCGCCAAACCTGCGACCCGAGGCGAGATGACCCAATTTCACACAGACGACTACATCGATTTCCTGCAAAAGGTCACACCCGACAACATGGATAGTTTCATGAGAGAGCAAGGCAAATACAACGTCGGAGATGATTGCCCTGTATTCGACGGTCTGTTTGAATTCTGTGGTATCAGTGCGGGCGGTAGCATGGAGGGCGCTGCTCGACTGAACCGCCAAAAGTGCGACATTGCCATCAATTGGGCTGGTGGTCTTCACCACGCCAAGAAGTGCGAAGCCAGTGGTTTCTGCTACGTCAACGGTAGGTCACTTCAAGCCTTTTGAATAACACACCCTGACTAGTTTCTAGATATCGTTCTCGGTATCCTCGAACTCCTCCGATTCAAAAAGCGGGTCCTCTACATTGATATCGATGTCCATCACGGTGATGGTGTTGAGGAGGCTTTCTACACCACCGACCGTGTCATGACCGTTTCTTTTCACAAGTACGGCGAGTACTTCCCAGGCACAGGCGAACTTAGAGACACTGGTATTGGGCAGGGGAAGAATTATGCCGTCAACTTCCCTCTTCGAGATGGTATCACAGATGTGTCGTACCGTTCAATCTTCCAGCCCGTCATTGAGAATGTCATGAAGTACTACCAGCCTGAGGCGGTCGTTCTGCAATGTGGTGGTGACAGTCTATCTGGCGATCGACTGGGTTGTTTCAACCTGAGCATGGACGGTCACGCTAACTGTGTGAACTTTGTCAAGAGCTTCAACCTTCCCACTCTGGTTCTCGGTGGAGGTGGCTACACAATGCGCAACGTCGCCCGTACATGGGCTTTCGAGACTGGTGTTCTTGTGGGCAAGGAAATGGAACGAACCCTGCCCTACAACGAATACTACGAAGTAAGTAATCTGAATGTGACTTAACAGGCTTGCGTTGACGCAAATCAGTACTATGCTCCCGACTTTGAGCTTAATGTGCGGTCCTCCAACATGGAGAACTCTAACAGTCGAGAGTATCTCGAGAAGATCACTTCGTCTGTCATCGATAACCTTAGACAAACCGGGCCTGCCCCATCAGTGCAGCTGCAGGATGTCCCACGAAAGCCTTTTGGTGGCATGACTGACGAGGAGGAGGCTGAGTTGGATGACCTTGACGAGGACGAGAACAAGGATGTTCGCATGACTGAACACCGCTGGGACAAGCATGTTGAACACGACAACGAGTTCGAAGCCAGCGACGACGACGAGATGGCTCGCGCCAATGGTGCTACCCGTCAGAATGGCAACAAGCGCAGCTTTAACGACTATCGTAAGGGAGAGATGGACATCGATAACTCCGATGCTCCTCCTGCCAAGGTGACCAATGGTGCTTCCACTGATGAGCCCGCTGGAGAACGACCTAGCGAGGAGGTTCATGATGTGAATGACGATACTATCGACGACATTTCTGCTCCAGGCCAGCCCGAAAAAGAACCAGCAAAGGAGACTGAAAAGCCCGCCGAAACCGCCAAGGAACCGGAAATTAGTAAAGTGGACGGAGACGGCGATGTCGGCATGGAAGACTCTGCAGCTGTAGAGGAGACAACAATCAAGAAGGAAGAGGTCGAGCCTGAGGCACCCACTGAGCCTTCAGTGGCTACTGGGAAGGGTACAAAAGACGAGTCCGCTCAGGAAGCCACTGACGCCTCCAATAAGGGGTCCGCCTCAGATCCCAAGCCTACTGAAGAAACCGCCGAAAAGCCTGCAGCAGCAACTGAGAAGGCCCAGAGCGAACACCCTGACGATGCTATGGACGTCGACATGGAGAAAGACAAGCCCGAGCAACCCAAGGAGAAGAGCAAGAGTCCCGTTAACTAGGAGTTACGTGGGACCGTCATCTGCCTTGATTAGATAATTTGCACGTTACAAGCAAAAGCTCACGTCACGCTTATCCTCGCATGTACGCAACCAAACCTCTGGTGGTCCAAAGGGATTATAAAGAGGAACACTATGTGCCATGCGATGGGAAGATGTGGCCTGCGGCCAGGCGTTCCAGGCGTAGGGAGATAGGTGACACGAAGGGATAGGCATCTAAATGCGTGGAGGGTCGGTATGACTTGGCCACGCATAATAGGGATGTCATCTGTATTACGAGGTTTCACGTTTGTGCTGAGTAGTTTGTCATCAAAGCGAAAGATACTAATTTAGACATTACACTTCACGCCGGTATACGTCATTAATGTGAATGAAGTTTAGGTGTATTGAAGCTTGGACTCGAGGATAGGAAACAAACTTTCGGTTATGAAAATGATAACTGGTCCAAA
Organism: Fusarium sp. NRRL 53497; assembly: GCA_013184445.1. Classification (NCBI taxonomy): domain Eukaryota; kingdom Fungi; phylum Ascomycota; class Sordariomycetes; order Hypocreales; family Nectriaceae; genus Fusarium; species Fusarium sp. NRRL 53497. The sequence continues at coordinate 183,374 of JABCJZ010000020.1, read as the reverse complement.
CATCTAACTACGAATCATGGGCTCAGCCCAAGTCAGTTCAACCCAAGCCGGCTCATACCGGCCAGACACCCGGCCATTCTCCAACTAATACTACTTAGTTCTGCTCTTATTCAGTAGCTTGAATTTGTGGCAACTCAGAGTCAACATCGGACTGACTCTCACGCAAGCTTTCCTTTTCTGATTTGCCATCATGAGATGACTCATTGACCGAAACATCAATCGTACTCGGTGGCAGACCCATAGTCTGTGGGTGGTTGTGCAGAGAACACTCCAGATTCAGACGAGCTTCGATTTCGTTCCAGGGGCTGTGGTGTTTGATGAAGAAGTAGCGGTCAAATGCTCGAGCGTGTGAGGCGAGCTCAGGGCCGAGGTACGCATATTTATCTTTTCTGGTTGGTTCTTGGTCTGTGGCAGCACTCTCCTTTGTGTCTGTATTAGTGTTTTGTGTGCTTGCTTCCTCAGGTGAGGTGACACTTGAGTTGGCTTTTCTCAGAGAGGCCCCAAAGAGGTGACCGCATTCTTCCATGAGGTCGGCCAGTTCTTGGTCGATGGCGGCTCTTTCAGCGGCGGAAATCATTGTGAATATTGATAGTTAATGGCAACGGATGGGTTGTGTTGGAGTTGAGCAGACTTGATGACAGTGTTGTGTGGTGTTTGCTAACTGAGTCGCAGGTGCAGATCAAATCTTTGTCAATAGCATGATAATAGAAGGAAAAATAAAATTTCAGTGAAGAGTGCAAGGACGCTCTCTTAAATAGGAATAATATGGAGCTCTGAGGGAGTGATGAGAGTTGATATTGCAGAGTTTCATGATGCAGAGGTTTGACTAAGAGGTTCTCTATAAGTTTTGAGTTGCCTTCTCATGGCCATGTGCATAAGCTCAAAATATGAGCTCAAACACTAAAAATGGAAATGACATTTACAAACCATAACTTTATTGCTTGAGTTGCTGGTGCCTGGTGTTGTCTAGAAGTCAAATCTTCATTAATCCAATGCTCATTCATGACTTCATGAGAAAAGGGAACGGCAATGTGATCGTCAACAAGCTCATACATCCAGTACAAGGAAATATATATACCAGTATTTCTATATTGCATATGTCTTTAGGAGTAATTTACCTATTAATGGAAGCATACAAAGAGAAATGTAGTGTTCAGTTGTGTTGATATCAAATTCACGGTAAGTATATGAGACCACATAACTTTATCGGACTTGGTTTTTTAACATATCACGTAGAACTCAAACTATAGAAAAGCTACAAAATTTTGACCTAGCCAAATACTATTCACCTTTTGACTCAGATGCCTCCAAAACGTTGATTCAAACAAAACTTATAATCCTACTCTAGGGTAATTGAAGACATTCGAAGGTGGAGGGCCGAAACACTGATAAGATCCCCCACATTCCGCATCGACTGCCGACATTCCGCCGGGTCGATTCACAGGCCGAGAAGGCACAGCACAGTAGCAGGGTAGGGGACGAGCTACAGCTTAGCGTCGACTGCGGGGGTCGAAAAATAATTATTTACGATCCAACCGCTTCTACTCGAAAAGACGATCCATCCATCCCACCATCGTCATTTCTATTCCCTATACTTTGTCGCCTGCCACCACTCGCTACACTATGTCAATGTACCATTAAACATCGCCGGTTATTCAACAGTTCCTACAACAACAAACCTACTCTACCCCGTCGCATCGTCGCTTGACTCATAATGCCTACCCCCGCGCCCGCCGATGGCGACGCCGCGACGGCCAAGCTCGGCGTCTGGAAACAGGCCCTCTACGATCGATGTCGCGAGTCCGGAACAGACATGTTCTCCCAGGATGATCTCATGCGCCTCGATGTCATTCCCAACCGCGACCTCATGCTGCTCGCCCGTGTCGTCCAGTCTCTTACCGATGACAAGCTTTTCATCACCATGCGCGAGGCCTCAGGCCAAGTGCTATGGAAATGGCGCGACTCCGAAGAAGCCCACAAGTGCGTAGAAATACCTCTGGAACACTTTATCAAGTGCATCGCTAACAATTGGCCTCCAGGTATAAGCAGTGCTCGACCGACGAGCAGGTCATGGTATACTCTCTTATCGACGACTCGGGCGGCGACGGTATCTGGTCTCAGACGCTGCAGAAGCGCCTCAACATGCACGACTCGGTCCTCAAGAACGCCCTCAAGCAGCTCCAGACAAAGGGTCTTATTGCGCCCTTCAAGAATGTCGAGCACCCGAACAAGAAGATGTTCATCAAGGCCTCCATCCGGCCCAGCGATCGCGCCACCGGCGGCCCGTGGTATACCGACCAGAACCTCGATGAAGCTTTCATTGAAGAGCTACAGCGTGTTGTTTTTGATTTTATCAAGCATAAGAGCAGCTATCACAGCACACATGGAGGTGGTGCTGCGCGGACACAGGTCCCCAAGAAGGGTGTTGTCAAAGGTGGTGTGGACAAGGGCAAGAAGCGCGATGCTAGCCACATGGATGAGCCCCCAGCCAAAGCCCCCAAAACCTCTTCAACGGCCACCGTAAGAAAAGACGCTCTTCTCCCTCTCCCCGCTGGCTACACAGGTTATCCAACGGTCCGCGACATCGCTCGACTCTTGTCATCGAGCGGCATCACCCATAACACCATCCTCTCAGAACATGACGTACAGAAGCTTGTGGATGTCCTTGTCTGGGACAACCTCGTCGATTCAGTCAAAGTTGCTGGCAAGGTCGGCTACCGCGTTTCTCGAGTCGCCAAGCAGTCATTAGAAAGCTGGGCTGGTCGCGATGATCCCACAGGTCGTGAAGGCGGTCCCGAATCTTTCGTGAGTGCCTTTACCGAAGCTCCCTGTGGGCGCTGCCCAGTGTTCGAGATATGTGAAGAAGGCGGTCCTGTAGGTCCCAGTAACTGTGAGTATTTCAAGAGGTGGTTGGGTGTTGAATAGAGCACAAGTGCAAACTTTGCACCTCAAAACGATAAGTACGGGACACACATATGCTTTTTCTGATGGAGAATGGAGTTATGGTCTGGAAGAAGGCATTTTTTGTTTCTAGGGACAACAGCAACGGCGTAGTAGGATGAGCGAAGGCTATTTAGTATTCCGCCGATCGCAATGGTCGCAGCGATGATCAATTTTTCGAAGTAGGAAAAGAAGCTGTGTCAAACGATGCTTCACAATCAATACATTCACAGCACGATTATCTCAAGCTACAACATTTGTGGGGTTTTATGGTTGACATTGTTCAGTAGCTAGACTTTTATGCCAGCTTGTGAAATAGTAGCTTCATATCGCTAGCCCTCATTCAAGGTTTTGTAATGCTTTCCCAAATCCCATCCATTGTCCCTTGTCTTACAGTTCGAACAGTTTAGTTCTCACCGCAGTCGACAATGGTGGCACGCTTGTTGTACTTGACAGCACCGCTGCCGGAGCCAGTAGCCTCAAGAGCCTTGACGATGTCCAGGGACTCCTGGTCAGCGACCTCGCCGAAGACGACGTGGCGGCCGTTGAGCCAAGAGGTGACAACGGTGGTGATGAAGAACTGAGAGCCGTTGCTGAAAAAAGAGTCAGTTGATTGCATCACAGACACGAGTGGTCATGTGCTTACGTGTTGGGACCAGCGTTGGCCATGGACAGCAGACCGGGGCGGTCGTGCTGGAGCTTGAAGTTCTCATCCGCGAACTTCTCACCGTAGATGGACTTACCACCAGTACCCTTGAGAAAGTTAGCATACGATCAAGATCTGAAGTCGAAACAAACGTACGTTACCACGGGTGAAGTCACCACCCTGGAGCATGAAGTCGGGGATGATTCGGTGGAAAGAAGAGCCCTTGTAACCGAAGCCCTTCTCACCGGTGCAGAGAGCGCGGAAGTTCTCGGCGGTCTTGGGGACCTCGTTGTCGTAGAGGGTGAAGTTAATGCGACCCTTCTGCTCTGGAAAGTAGAAATGTTAGCTCTGGCACCACAGACGCGTAGTTCAGCAAGGAATGGGTGATATGAAGCGGAAGATAAAGACGAATACTGCGAGTGCAAATGCCGCAAATGCGGCACTCTTCTGCGTGCTATTTGACATAGGTATCGAAACAACGAGAAGCTGAAGATGCAGCTTGCCGATCCGGATCGTTGATGACGGGTGATGGCATCGGGAGGAAATCAACACTTACCCTTGACGGTGCTGGTAGGCTTGCCGTTCTGGAGGACGGGGCCCTCCCACTCAATATCGAAGAAACTATTCAGAGTTAGTCGGCATTCATTTCAATGTGATGCGATGCTGTGCTCGATGAAGGAATAACTTACACCTTGTTACCCATGACTGCGGATGATGCTGTGAAAGATCTAACAGTTCGGAATGCGTTGGAGAGTTGAGGAAGAGAAGAAGAAGTTCTCGCTGCAGAGAAGCAGGTATGGCGGGGTAGGAGGGGCTTGAAGAGGGAGGGTCTCATTTTGACCAAGCTGGAGGGGCAAAGCGTTAGCTCGGGTCGTTGGAACCAATCGAATCATGCGGAAGGGCCATTAAAGTGGGCCGGTGATCGGAAGGAGATCACGTGAAGTGAGCCGGGAAGCTCCCTCTCCTTATTTTGGCTGTTGGCGAGTCGGCTCTCCCATGAGGTCACCGTGGCTATGGCCACTGTGGGGCTGAAGGAGGGGAGCTTTGCAACAGCTAAGGCTCTGTTGATCCATGACAATGATGAATGCTTGTACAGAAACAAGCAAAAGCTGACGAGCATTGCCCCTGGCTCTCATGACTCTGCTGACCGCCATTGCTGCCAGACATTGCTGGTAGCGCAAGCACACGCATTGAGCAACAACGAGACCACACTGGCCTGTGCTGTGCGTGCTGTGGACTCAATGGCTCTCTGGCTCTCCCCATCAAAGCTTCAACGGGGCTACCTTGGAGCTGATGGAGGTTGCCCGGGCCACGTCAAGCCAACGTATCGTACTGGACTGCAGCTTGTAGAGTGTACCCCTCAAACCATCAGTCCAGAGAAACGCGTCGAGTCAGTGGCCCGATATGCCCGAAGTGCAGCAGACTTTTGCCAAAGCATCACGCCCATTGGAGGGGACAAGGGATACAGCCACCCCGGTGGATATTCATGTCATTGCATGGGCCCTCCACCTCGAGTCTCATGTACCAACATCCAGTCCATCAACCCGTGGGCAGAAGTGTCCATTCCATTGTGAACAGGCGGACACCAGGACAGGAAGCTCCCTCCGCAGGACCGGGTAGGACAGGGGCAACCAAGCACCTCAACAAGCTTCAAAGCAGGACAAAGGCGAGAAGAAGCCGACAACACCGGCGTTGGACCGATCAGCTGGCTTTTCCAAGATCCCAATTCGGGTCAGAATAACACTGTTGACCCAAGAAAGATGCTCGGATGGCCAATGTTTGCTGGAGGCGTCTTGCTTCTCTCTTCTTCTCTGTAGCTCGATTGAGGTGCAGTGCAGTGCAGCTTGAGCTTCCCCAGAGAGCTCTTGGTGGTGGAACAGAGGCAAACGCGGCAGGGGAAACAATTGAGCTTTTACGTACCTTGGAGACTAATACACTTTTGAAAAGGGTTGATAGTACAGAGAGGTAGAATTTAGACAAGTAGAATTACAGAAACTGGTGATGTACGTGCTGAGGTTGGTCTTTTGGACTGATCTCGAGGAAGGGAAGATAAAAGTTTGGACGCCTGGTATCCAATTCTAGCGCCGTGACTGGCCCTCTAGGCCCTGTTCAGGCCTGAAGTCTAAGGTTGTATGGCGGGGACTTGATGCTTTCTCCAGATGAACTAAAATGCTGGACATCAGGCTCGTTTCTGGCTCAACAACACGTAACACAGGTCAATTAGAGTCGAGATGAACAATTTCACCTTGACATATAATACACAGACAAGCACCATACGCTTTGAATAGTTTACGACTCCATGATATGAGTATTCTCATCCAGGAATGTTGATAGTATCACGTGATCAGCCATGATCCATGCTGACGTTGGGCTCTGGGAAATGTCCAAGTGTCCACCATGGCAATAGCGTAGCAAGGGGCATCTTGAACTCCAGATATCCCTATTCTATCCCATTGGAACCCCTTCAAGAGCATCATCAGCAGCTCCGCGTCTTCTGCGCCTCTCCTCACATTCATCTGCTGGGTCTTTTCTTCTTGGACTAATTCACCATGGATATGAACGATTTGAAGAACACGGTCTCCAACCTGACCTTGTATGACCTCAAGGCAGGCTTTCGGAAGGCCCAGAATGGTACCTCCTTTAGCGGCTATCCAATGCACATCATTGTTACTGACGATACCCAGCTGTCATGAACTTTACCGAGATGGAGTCCAAGGTTGGTTGAGCTCTGCGCGACGGCTGGTTGGGACACGGTCGACTTACCCATCTTCAGGTGCGCGAGGCCACGAATAACGAGCCATGGGGTGCTTCGTCAACCCTTATGCAAGAGATTGCAAACGGAACCTTTAACTAGTACGAAGCTTCGAACCATACCCGAATTCAACTGCTGACCATGAGCCAGCCAAACCCTTAACGAGATTATGCCCATGATCTACCGTCGCTTCACCGAGAAGGCTGCTGAGGAGTGGCGACAAATCTACAAGGCCCTTCAATTACTCGAGTTCCTTATCAAGCACGGTTCCGAGCGCGTAATCGATGATGCCAGAGGACACATTTCGCTTCTTAAAATGCTGCGCCAGTTTCATTTTATTGATCAGAACGGAAAAGATCAGGGCATTAACGTGCGCAACCGAGCCAAGGAGTTGGCCGATCTTCTGAGTGATGTGGACCGTATCCGAACCGAGCGCAAGAAAGCGCGTGCGACCAAGAACAAGTATACCGGTGTTGAGGGCGGCTCGACTTTTGGTGGTGGCTTCTCAAGTGGCAGCTCTGGTCGTTATGGTGGTTTCGGCAGCGAGAGCGCTGGCTACGGTGGCGGTGGCAGCAGCGGCCCTACCAACTTTGGCGGATACTCCGGTGGTGTTTATGGCGATGGTGGTGGTTTTGGTGGCCAGACTGACGACTGGCGAGGCGACGGCGCTGCTGGCAGATCCGAGCGATTTGAGGAATATGATGAGTTTGACGAGGGCGAGAGACCTGCTGCCAGCTCGTCAAGGGCTGCTGCCAAGCGACCTGAGCGCACTCCTGTTAAGAAGGCCGCTGAGCCTCCCAAGAAGAAGGAACCCGAGGTTGACCTCTTCTCCTTCGACGACCCTGCGCCTTCATCTTCTGCAGCCCCATCCGCATCCAACAACTCTGGCTTCGCTGCGTTGGCCCCCACCAGTACTGCCGCCGCTCCTGCGCACGACGACGACGACGAGTTCGATGACTTCCAGTCAGCTGCCCCTGCTCACGCGGCAACATCCAACAACTTTATGCAGAGCCCTGCCGTGACATCGACGGCCTCTTCGACTGCTCAATTTGCAGCTCCCCAACCTCATTCGGCTCCTCAACAGGCCGACATTAGCCAAATGGTTAGCATGGCATCCATCTCGCCCGCACCAAGCGCCTCAGGCACTCCTGGAGCCAACTACTCTGCCTTTAGCATCCCCACTGCTCCTGCTGCACAGGCTCCTAAGCCTGCTGGTTTCCAGCAAACTGCTCCCAACTACTATAGCTCTGTCCAGGCACAGCCTTCCAAGCCCCCCACAACATCTGCCTTCTCAGGCATGGGAAGCACTTCCAATGCCTCATCCAACGCCCCCACTACTATGGCTAACATGAAGCCCGTTACTAGCTCCGCGGCCAAGCCAGCAGCAGCAGCTGGTGGAGATGCATTTGGAGCTCTCTGGGGCAAGGCAAGCGGCGGCATCAAAAAGCCCGAGACGCCCAAGGCTGGACCCGCGATGGGCCAGCTCGCCAAGGAGAAGAGCAGCGCTGGAATCTGGGGTGCCCCATCGGCAGCTGGACCCAGCGGCAGTGCTCCTCCCAAGACCGGTGGCTCTGCCATGGACGATCTCCTTGGTTAAGCTTATGTGCTAGGTTTGATTAAGAATGGTGGATCACAACCTGGAACCGAGACGATGGTTGGCGCACTAATGCCTGGTGGCCTTGAGAATGTACAGAATAATCAACAGTGGGACAGCATGTTTGCTTTCATGATAGGATCCTAGATAGGCGTCTGGCGCAACAAAATGAACTGACATGTCATGTCGCTCTATTTTCAGCCGATTGACCCTCTGGTAGGCCATATGGGCAGACCAGCATTAGATCGATATGTTGCATTAATGCTGTATCAGGTGAAGACTAACCAACAATGGGTTCACGACGATCATTATGAGCCACCCAAGATCATATCAACAGCCGAGATGCGAGACCACCGATCCTGGACCGGATCACTTGCCGTTGCAGTAGGACGATCATCCCAGAATAACTTGCAACAGTGGACTCATAGCTTCACCCACGCAATCTCGCCGTATATGCGACCTCATTCTAAACAAGGAGCCTCATCCGGGCCAACGAACCGTATTTCCTTAAGAACGACTCTCATCCAATCGTGACCATGTCGATAAATCATGAAACACCAGCCGCCTTTTTCCTCCGCGGCTATTCACCCAACATCCCTGCACGTTTAAGCGCCGCCACGACATTGAGTTTCTGAGGTCCCATTGGTCGAAGAGCATACCGCCGAGGAATAGCAAGAGAAAATGCTGTATCATGTTGTTGAATTGTCAGGGTTGACTTGATCGTCTATGGGGGAGCGTGAAGCGCGATGGCGGCTGGTAGTAGGCGGCTGGTGTAATTGGAAACGAGACTAGACAGGGTTTGAGTATGTTATTCTTGTGTCTTGGAGAGTTTGTTGACAATGGAATATGTATAAAGATACGGGGTTTCGGGCGTTGTGAGATATCCTTTCTCTTCATCAAACAACTTACACAACAAACACTCCACTATCTTTTCCTTTTGTCTCATTTCCTTAGTTTCCTTTGTCCTCTACTGGGTTTCTTTGCAAGTCTTTATCACGACCAGACGATATTTATAACGATCTCTTTTCTTTTATAAGCAAATTCCTCGCCTCCTTCTCAGGGCGGGCCATTCACTTAGACAAAATATCTTCCCCATCCCCCTCCATCCCTTTCTACGCCAAGAACTTCCCGCTGCGCACAGCTGGCTCGTCGCGCCCTCGTCTCTCTCTTGACACGGAATCTGTTGGAAAACCCAAGACCAAGATGCAGCCTGCTCTCGGAGCCCTCGGGCACACCTGGACTGCCATGCGAGCCATGGAGTTCATCGCTCTGATCACGATTATCGGATTGACAGCCAATTTTATTGGTGAGATGGTTAATGCTGACTATGCGGCGCCGTCTGCCCTAATTGGAACCCTGGTTGTTGTAAGTCTTGCTTGTGTTGTGCTGTGGTTGAAGAGTTACTTACATCTTATAGTCATGTAGCTCAACCCTCTACATCGCCATTTCATATATCCTCTACTGGGATGGCATGCTTCCTCTCCTCCTCTCTACAGGCGCCGATGTCATGCTTCTCGTTGCATGCATCGTCGTAGCCTGCACTGTCGGCAAGCCCGTTAGCTACCTCTCATGCCCCAAGTTCCCCTCAGACGGTAACACAGCCAACTTTATTAACTCCCTCTTCCACAACGTCTACCACTCTCGTGGTAACACCTTCGCCTGGGTCGACCCCGACAAGGCGTCGTGCTACCAGATCAAGTCCATCTGGGGCCTCAGCATTGCTCTGTGCGTTCTCTTTTCCTTTTCCGCCATCACATCTGGATGTCTCTGGAAGCGCACAAAGGGTGCTTCTCGTCCTGCTCCCAAGGACATCGAGGGTTGAGGGTGCGGCCGTGAGGGGCAGGTCAACGCCCTGGGCATCAGTCAAGGACCGCCTGTGATGGCCCAGCAGCGAAGCTTGGGGACCATGGCCATGGCGAAGCGGTACGACAGCGACTCTTCTGATGCTGAGAGCGCACGCCAGCCGTGGTGTCCCCCGCCCCCCACGGCGCCTGTCCGAGTCAAGAGGAAGGAAGTTCCACAGCCGCTGCAGCATCTTCCTCCTCTGCCTCCAGTTCCGATATCACCGGGACGTATGGATGATAGTAGCCCGAAGAGTCCTCTTGAGAGGGTCTGGGCAAAACGTAAGACCATCCTGGAGCGAGTAGAGGGCTGGTGGGATCTTGATCTGCTTGAGAAGAGACAGACACTCTTCGGTGGTAAAAGAGTTCAGGGGTAATCGTGTTTTTGGGATGTAATAGATTGGACGCTTTGCTTTGCTTGTCGCATGGAAATGAGTGTTTGAGAACACCTGGGTAATGTCTACTGGTTAGATCGACTTCATCAGAAAATGAATAAAAATGGGTTCGGGGTTTGAACATGGATTGTTCAACCATTAAACAGTAGTGTCACCAAATTTTGTGATGTGATAGAAACGCCATGATAACAACGCCAAAGGAACCAATGTAATCATATTGAACAGTCTGAAGACAGACAAGTATTGAAGGTTTAGAGCCGAGTGACCCTGCAACAGGAAAAGAAGCTGTTTCGTATGTGGTATTCTTTAAAAGGGACGGTAGCGGAATGACATCCAAAGAACAATACACGGACTGTCAGTTGCAATTTGTAAATGTTCCTCCTAAATGACTTAGTTCAGTATGCCACCTTGCGCACGAGAAATAAAAGCAAAACATCATTCATAATCATATCCAAATCGACCAAGTAACTCACTCCAAAGGGTATCAAATCAACAAAACTCCATGTCCCAGAATCTGCAGGCACTTGGCCATGTCCCAGCTCTCATCAATCTGATCACGTCTCGACCAGACCTTCTCCATGACCTCGAGTGCTTGCCTAACTGTACCGAACACACTGATAGGCCCTAAACGCTCCACCATCTCACGGTACCTATACTCGTCCTCTGGAGGCGAAAGACATCCGGCAATGCAGAAGGGCCAGACTAAGGTTCGGAGGCAGGTGTTGAATGGGAGGCTGGTCAGGAGTTCTGTCATACGGGAAACGGAGCTTTGGATCTCAGGGCAGGATGGCTGCCAACCGGATATGACAACGTGGAGATATGTAAGAGCTGCTTGGAGCCAGATCATGTTGTTTACTGCAAGATCAGGGGCTTGCTTGGTGTCGACGCTATAGTTGTGTGAAGGGCTGGCGACTACCCTGATGACGGGATCGAAAAAGGGGACAGGTAACTGGACCTGTGCCTCAATGACGCTTAGACCTCCCTTGATGGCATCTTCCATGACTTTGCCTCGCTGAACAAGCTCGTTTATCGACAGCGAGTTCGTCTTCTTCTGCTCCTTTTTCCAAGCATCAAGAGCGGCAATATCACCGATAATCTGGACAACCCAATTCTGAAGACCGACATAATCTTCCATGAAAAGTGAGCCCGAGATTCGAATGTCCTTTGGGTCGTTGCAGGCTTTGCAACCAGGCATGATGTTATCCTGGTACTTTTGAAGGCGTGGTGCTTGCTCCAGTGTAATGCTGGATATGACATCGATGTAGAGTACATTGGCTGTGAAGAAGCGAAGGGCGGCTTGATTGGTACTGAAAGGCCGCCGTATGCCCATCTCTGGTGGTGGCCAACGGTAGCTATACAGAGCCTCTAGCGTCTCACCCCATTTCTCAGGTTGAGGAAGGATCTGCTGAAACATGGTGACAGCGGCATCGAGGTGCATCTTCCAATGGTCTTTGTTACTCGTGGACACCTCGAAGATGAGCATCTGTAAGATAGCTTGAAGAACAAGGAGCCTGTCTCGTACACTAGCACAGGAGACTTTGTGGTTGACAGCAGTCATTTCACGCTGAAGTTCTCTCAAGCCCATCTCCAATTGAGACTGTAGCTGATGGACCATACGGTTTGTGCATTCCTCATGCTCGATCGCTCCGTTGGCCATGACAATGCTGAAGAAGTATGAAGTAAGAGAGACGGCTGTGTGCCAGACAGACTTGTTGCTCTGTAGAACGTCGAGTACCCAGCCACGACCACCAGCAAGGATGGGAGGGCGGTAGAATGGGAACAGGTGAGGGAAGACATAGTCAAGATAGATCATGATGAAGTGAATCTCAGTACTGGCGCCCGTTGAGCTGCTTGGATCCTCAGTAGGGACCGAGAAGTGACTGTGCCAGGGCATGTCAGGAGGAGACGCGCCGCTGGTGTTGCTTGAAGCTGGAGTCGATCCAAACTCATGGCCTGAAGCATGATCTGTATCGGATGCAGCGGACATGACAGCCTCTTGAGTCTGCTGTTGCTGTTGACTCTCTGTCTGCAACGAGACATTGCGAGTGCCAGCTTCAAGCATCTCCATGTACTTGCGATCGCGACGCTGACTGGCTTGTTTCTTTACCTGAGCCTTGATCTTCTCAGCCATGGCCTTCTGCTTGGGGCCTCCGTCCATCCATTCTGGCTTTTCATCATCGAAGAAGCAGGTGATTTCAAGGGTACCGCATCCCTCGCAGACAGGACGCTTTTCATCGCATTTCTTGCGACGGAGGCGACATGTCCAACAGCCCGCGTTGGAACGAACCTTTGAGGACATGAGATGGCGAAACATGGTGGCTAGCGTAGAGGATACCCCCTAAGCCAGTTGAAGTAGTGAGATGACGGTGTAAGTGGATTTCTCGTGGGTGATGAAGATTAGAGGGATATTAATAAAGCTGTTGCATTGATGAAAGTTGCAAGTTTGGTCGTAACCGCGAAGGGGTTTTCTCAATTGGGTTAGTAGGACAACCCCATGTTGAGATCGACAGTTAACGCCAATCGAAATTGGGGACATCCACTGGCCTTGCCAAGACAATTTGTCAGCCAATTCTATTCCCATATTACTCCATATCAACTTGATATCTAAGGCTGATAACCTCGAGAACATACAAAGAAGGCGGCAAGATGACGTGCTCATCTCATGATCGAGATGGAAGTTCTGATATCATACCGAACTCTGAATACTGGGCGGCTTTGTAAGCTATCAATGCTGACATACACAGTAGCCAGCCATTTAGACATTCTGGGAATTCTTACTACGTAAGTACCTAGGTAGTTCCGCAATACCCGATCTATGCTCAAGATGCTAGGCAGCTTTGATAAGGAGGTCGGCTTACACAAAGCGCATACTGTAATAGGGTGACGCGTTAACTATGCTGTCACACGAAGCAACCATGTACAAACTGCTAGAGCTTTTCATTATCAGTTACCAGGTTTGGTACAATATAGAGTTGATCGAAGAAGCACGGTAACACAGTAACAAGTCTGCAGAAGCTTATTCCCCGACCAAGCTGCGTATTAAGCAATTGCTCCAAACGAAAACCTCCGATAGCCCATCACAACCAGTCTTTGTTGGCCCTTCTTAACCACAGCAAACAGTAGCCTCCTTGGACGCACTCGTGTTACCAGTAGCACCCAGAGTCTCCCACTGGAAGATGAAAGCACCCAGGTAAGCCCCGATGAAGATGCAGATGATGAAGTATCCGTTGTAGTACATGGCCAGAAGCATGACAAAGTAGGCAACGGCAAACTGCATCATATGCAGCAAGGCTCGGATGGCCTGCTGCCAGACGTTAGGGCGGAAAGGGGGGATGGGGTTGGCGCAGTTGACGACGGCATTGCCCTCCTTGCCATTGTCGGAGTTGGAAGGGCCAGCAACGGCAGCAGATGACTCTTCAAACTTGGCGGCGTGCTGGCGGAGGAGGTAACGATCCCATTCTTTGACGGAGCGACGGAGAAGTTCGAGGGTCATGACGAGGAGAATGACGCCGATGCAGGAGCCGGCAAACATGCCCTTGGAAGTGACGTGCCACGATTCGGCGATGAAGCATGAGTCGACAGTGTTCCAGTTCCAGAGCATCTGTGAAAAGTATCTGTTAGCTGTGGTGTTCGTAGGGGAGTGTGAAGATGAGACGGGATCAACTTACGGAAATCTTGCATCCGTTGCCCATGCCGTGATCCATCTCCATATCCATGGCGGCAGAAGTAGTGGCAGAGGCCATGTCCATGGTCATGGTGCCTGTTCCTGACATGCCTGTCATGTGCATATCGTGATTCATGGTCGATGTCATGTTGAGAAGTGATGCTGTACGACGACGACGGTGTCTTTGATTGTCGAAGATTATTTATAGGGAAAAATTCGAAATCAAGATCCGCGATAGGATGAAAATAAAACAAGATGTCGATAACGTGACACCTGTGCCAAAGTCTAAAGAATTGAGTTTGTTAACAGGGGAACGAATAAAGAGCAGAAGCAGCAGTATTTCTACCTTTCCCAACTGACGAATAACCTTATCCACAGTACCCTCAGATTTTTGAACAAACTGGCGCAGATAAGTTGATTTTTGCAGGTGATGTATCAGGTGAGGACCCAGCTTTGCGTAAATTTGAGCAAGTTTCTATGGGCTGAAATTTGGTGCAGGGATGATGATTGTACCACGAGTTTGGACGGAGGCGTTTTTATCAAGAGGACATAGGTAGAGTAAGGGTCTAGAGTGTGGATATGGACTGATTACTTAGTTGGTTACTTTATTCCAACGTCCTTCACTGTTTTTTTGATGGGCAAGGGGGACGACACGTGAATGCTTGGCAAGCTCGTTGCATGATCTATTTTACTATCAACTCAATGATGCAAGACAATAAACATATAAGCAGATCAATTACTTGACATGTATGAGATGGCCGTTTCCCTTTGGGATCTCTCGACTGAGGAGCCTGATCAAATATCAGACATGCTCAACACCCCGTGTAACTAACTGCTCAGTGGATCATCTTCGAGCCGAAGAGAATGGAGGCTCAGTCATCGTCTTTGGTTGGCTGCTTTATGTTAGAAGTGGTGACAGACCTTCGGCACTGCACGAAGACACTCGGGAGTCGGCCAATTCTGCTCCCGTCGCCGTGCCCCTGGAATCCATGGCCCGCTGCCACTCTTCGACCTGATTCCACCCAACTGACGTAGCCCCGGGAGACGAACAGGCAGTCAACTTCAGACGAATCTGTGCTACGCACACGTGTTTATTTTGTTCCATGGTGCTTTGTGCTCTCGGTGTGCTCAAGTGTTTACCCTGCCCTACCCTCCCACCAAATCTGAAACTAGGGAAATAAACAATGACTGTTGCCTCAACACGTTCGTAGTAAAGCTTCCAAGAGACTGAATGATGGAAGAATGGAGGGATTAGTGCTCATGCGTAAACATGCCTATCAAAACACGCCCGAGTTCGGCTTGCTGCATCTGCGTCTCCAGGTGACCAGCAATCACAACACTGCCGATCTACGCACGCCCAACGCTTTCAATTTACAATTTCAAGTATTGAGATAATTAGGCAGACTACAAAGGTCACATACACATAGAAATGAAGGTATTCACGTCAAAGATAGTCAGGTTTGGGCAGAGTGATGATGTATTGCCTGCCTCATGATCATTTCGTCGAGACCTTTTGCTTCCGAACTCCCCAAGCGCCATGCTTGCTAATCAACAGAAAACCACTGATTCCCAATCCCCTTAGGAAGAGTTCCTTAGATGCAACCTGAAGAGATAAATGCATGAATTCGCCCCCAAAAGAAATCGTAAATCCTCTCACGTCTCCAGAACCGGACCGATCCAATTCCTAGATTGGTTCACATGCCAGAACTCAGAACTGTGGATTAGGTGGTAGTCTTGGGATCTCCAACGTCGGAACCAGCAGCAGGAGCGTCCTTGCCATCGGTAGCCTTGTCGTCGGCAGCGTCACCGTCCTCACCTTGAACAACAATGGTGGGGATGATGATGGGAATCGAGGGAGGGATACCAGTAGTACCACCGGAGGCACTCTGAGCAGCGACCCAGGCGGCACGAGCGGCAGCATCCCGCTCCTGCTGCTCATGCATCGCAGAAGCTGCAGCGGGGTCAATACCCCAGTCGGTGGCGAGTCTGAGTACCGTGGACGTGCGGCGAGCCGCCATCTCCTCGGGAGTGAGGATGGGTGTGGCGGTCTCAGTGCTATTCAGACATCAGTCAGTTCCGTCACGAGGATGCCAAGAGCATAGGTGAGAATGAACTTACTGGTGATGGATAGGTCGCATGCCGACAGGGCGAGGGCGGCTTCCACCGTCCTCCTCCTCCTCCTCCTCCCGGCCAAAGCAGGGGCAGATCTTGGAAAGAAAGGCCCACATGTTGATGGCAGCGAAGCTTGAAGTGAAATGCGTTTGGATCGTAAAGGCTAGAGGGCAAACGTGAGATACCGAGGAGAGACAAACGAAAGGAAAGGGAAGTGAAGTGAAGTGAAGGAAGAAGAAAGAAATGTGACTTACCTTGAAAGCGAAAGCGAGAACAAACGAAAGAAAGCGAGAGAGATGTTGGACTGGAGCTGCAAACAAGAGTTTGACTCGAGTCGAAGTGTGCTTTGTTGTGATCGTGACTGAGCAAACGATGTGACGATGAAGAAAGGAAGAGATGTTTGGGGCGGAGAATGCGGGTATTTATAGACCATGGAGTGATTGTGAATACCAGCAGGCCTTTGCAAACGCCAGTGGCCCCAATGCCTGGAGCAGGAATCCCGCTGCCCTATTTCTTTATATCAGAGGGGGGAGCTTGGGATGTCAACCCACACACTCACTAATCTTGACCTCAACTTTGGGATGCACGTTTCGAGAAAATTGGGCAAGCTGCACCATAGTAATTACAAACTTCATACCGAGTTTGAGTCTTCTATCTGATATGTTCCTGTTGTGAAAATCAAACAACCGTGTTGTAGTTCCATGATCCTATCTCCCCTTTTTCGGATATTCTAGTGGGGGTTCTCTTAGTCGATTCCAGTTGCCCGCGGCAAAGTGAGACTGGGCCTTGTGCGTGGGAGCCCCGTGCCCCTTGCTGCCGCTTGGAGGGCTGTTAGTTGGTCTTTGGTAGTGGGTAGTCTCGGGGGAACGAATCATACCAAGCCTCGTCCCAGCCGGAGGAAGTTGGAGATCGTCGACCAGAGGATCAGTTCTTCATCACTGGTTCTCCCTCAGCACACTCTGTCTCATCGCGAACGTAACGATCGACTGCAGTCTTAGCATCTTCATCGCCGTCGAGAACATCAAGCCAATGTCCCTTCACACCCTCCTTCTCCAACACCAACGCCATGACTCTCGCCGTCGACGCTCGTGTCGTCATGCCTCTGGCTTGCTTCGTCTGTCCCAACAGCACTCCTCCCTCCTCTTTATCGGTTAGACCACCTGGCCGAACCGATACAGCAGTCAGACCGTCTCTCCTCCTGGCTTCAGTAACGAGAGCTTCATCAGCAGCGGTCTTGGGCTCGTAGTAAGGACCCAGAAAGGTTGAGTTGACCTTTTTCCAGCCTTTCCAGTCTTCAGGAGTCCACCATGGGGCTTGCTCACGACGAGCGCCCAGATAGCAGACTTGGAGATGATGACTGATGGACTTGTTGGCAACAGAGGCCTGGATGAAGAAGGTTGCAGCATCACGATCGATGCGGATGATCTAGAAACACATCAGTTACTCACAGTCATGTACCATATGTAAGTGAGCATCTACCGTGTCTTGATCAGTACCCCTTCCAGGACCTATTTACTGATGAGCGCATACTCCTTGACAGACGCTCGACCAAGATCCAACCTACCAGCGCTGAAAACAACCGAGTCTGGCTTCACTTCATCGAGAACAGCGGCAGCTTTCTCCTGACTATCAACTTTGATGAGATCATGCACTACGATCTTGTGTGTGCCCGGCAGTCCCTCGGAAATCTTCTTCAAGTCGTCGATTTGGTCAGGGTTACGAATCAGACTCGTCACAGTCCAAGACTTCTTCAACAGAATGACTGTGAGAAGGCGGCTGATCTTCCCATTACCTCCGAGGACGAGAACATGACGATTGGAAGCCATTGCGTTGGTTGCGAGCGTTGGAATTAAGTTTGGAGGTTGTAAGTTTCTAAAGACTAAAAGACGCAAAGGGCGACACGACATGAATCTACAAGGTAAGTTCATGACCCTGGCACCTTCCTTACTTAACTGACCAACCACGACACAGACTACGGACTTCGGACTTGTCCATGACGCGAACAGCTCCACTTCTTGTCTCAATGGCACGAGACTCATCAGGAAGGTACGACCGACGAACAACCCATGAGAAAACGCTCCATCACGAGATATAGAATCAAGGACTAAACACTTTCATTGATAGCTA
This sequence comes from Fusarium sp. NRRL 53497, assembly GCA_013184445.1. Lineage (NCBI taxonomy): Eukaryota > Fungi > Ascomycota > Sordariomycetes > Hypocreales > Nectriaceae > Fusarium > Fusarium sp. NRRL 53497. The sequence continues at coordinate 165,303 of JABCJZ010000020.1, read as the reverse complement.
GGAACTACATAATACGCTACCATCCTCGATCACCGCTCAATTCCTGCTTCCGGCTCTTCTGGGTTGACCCAAATTGCTGCCCCAGGGTTTGTCTCCAGCTCATGACTTTCTCTACGATGGTGGTGATGGCCATGACGATGCCCATGATGGTGCCCATGATGGTGCCCATGCCGCTGGGATCTATAGTCTTCGGAATATATTCTGCGGCGAGTACCATCGGAATAATAAATTCATTGCTCTTGTTTGCGCCTTTCCCCCGAAGGCTCTGGAGTGCTAAAGAAGCATCCCATTTCGGTTTACACTTTGGACACTATGTTACAATCGCTAAAGATTTTAGTTATGGGAAGGTTCAAGGTTTAAGCGGCTTGACTACAGCATTTATCAGTAGGACAGCAACTTAGCAGTCAACCCCTGTTCAATATATCCACTCGTCGAAATCCCAGGGCCGAATCACACTCAAGCTGTAGAAGACAGGGGTCGGCTCAATGGGCCATAATTTCGATACTCAGGCTCAAGCCGCATCTTTTAGAGCGCTGTTACTCGGGGCCTTGTGTTTCTCAAACTAAGGGCTGTTACTCTTGGAGGAAAGAGGATCGATTCCTTCGTCGTTTCGATAGCTTGCTGTCACTCAGAGACACGTTGAGCTTGAAATATTACTGCCGTCGAGAGTGCAGTCGGGACTAGGAATAGACCCAAAAACGTCAGAATGACTTTAATTCTACCATAATTTGTTTATGATAGCTCATAGATCGCTAATGTGGTTTTGTACTTACAGATTGTGATTTTGGATATCGTGTCGACGAACTATCGAAAGTAATTAGCAACTATATGATCGAGATCCAACAGCCGATTTCAAAACTTACTTCTTAAAGAGCACATTGAACTCACAGGCGCAATCGACAAGATCAGAACATTACGTTTTGTGCCATATCGCCCATTGACGCTCTGCAAAGGTCCTTCGTGGAGAGGGAAGCCCGCCCCAAGGAACTTGGCCCCGGACCTCGGGTTCCCCTCGGTGGTAGTAGTCTACTTGGACTATGGTACTATCGTTACTGTTACCAGAGTATGTTGAGCTCGCATCTGACAACTTGTCGTTGGATTTGTGGCCGTGTTTCGGGGCTTGAAGTAAGGAAGGGAAACAGTCCATGTTGGCGTTTTGGTGGGAAGCAAGGTTCAAGAATCTGATGGTAGTATGTCCGATTTTTACTGATATCGGATTATAGAGCCTGGCAATGATTGTTGAAGATATCAAACCGGTTGGAAATCTATTTTGTTGATTGTTGGTAGGTTCTATAGCCACCTTAGAGTTCTGGTAAGAGTCGTGGCCAACTTCCATCAAAGACTCTTTCCCCCCTACCAGCTTCTGACATGTTTGCAGATTAGGCCTTTGTGCCTTTCACCACGCTCATGCTGCAGGACAATGACGATATCACATACGAAGAAGCAAACTTGAAAGACACCGTCGTTTGATTTCCTTTCCGAACCCATACCAATCAAAGATCAACAAAGCCTCAGAAACCATTTGTCTCTGGAAGAAAGGGTAAAGCAAAGATGAGTGGTCCTTCGATTCATTGTATATCTTATAACTTACAAAATTATAGTCCCCATCCTTCACTTGCCAATTAACGCCGAAGATTCCCGCAAAAAGAAAACATATCATCCCTCACCACTTACAAGAACCCAGACCCCCGTCTGGATAAGATTTAAACTTGCAGTCTTTGGCTGTATTCTCTTCCATTGAATCCGACTGCAAACGCAGATTGGTGTATTTGCAGCCAGAGGGGAAAGGTAGCGAATCTACTGAACGTTGCTAGGCAGAATCGGAAGAGGAAGATCGCAACCAAAGACTGCAAGTTTGGCTCGTATCAGGCTGGGATCTGACTCCCTTGGTCGACTGAAAGAACACATTCGCTTTCCTAGTCTCACTGCTTTAAATCCTGAAGAGCATAGAGCTCCTGAGGTTTGCCTTGAGAATCACAACTAGAGAACTTCCACCATTTGCCATACCACGAGCCCGCGATGTTCGTCAAACCCCAAGAGATAGGCGCTGGCATCGGAGGCCAATTAGCCCACATACCCTCCTCGGCTGTTCGGTCCAAATTGAGGAGGAAGAACGGCACCACATCGAGCACACCGGCCTTGGTGACTGTCTTCTTGCCCCATGTCTTGAAGGTTAGACCAGCTGCGGCACCCTCGGGTGTGTCTTCCTTAGGAGCTTTGGGATGGCCTGAGAGAGAAGCGATAGTGGTGATCTCGCTGTGGAAGTGATGCTCGAAGTTCTCTTTGAAGGCATCCATGAGTTTAATGACTTGAGCGCCGTCGAGGTCGGTGGGGGCGGCGAGGTTTGAGAGGTATGTGTTGAATTCGGCAAGGGGAGCGAGGAAGGACTCTAAAAGCTATGTGTTAGTGATGAAGTCCTAATTGAAGAATGCAGAATTCTTACCGTGCTCATGATGGGTCTCATCCCAGACAGGCTCATCACCGAGAAGTTCTTGGACCTTGGGGAAGAGGTTGTCTTCCTCATCATCGTGGTGCGACTTGACGAACCGGAACCAAGTCTGAGAATACCCAATAAAGTCGGCCTTATCAGCGTCTTTGACATGGGGAGCCTGGAGATAAATGGAATTGAAGCCACGAATAATGGCATTGTGCAAAAGAGCCATGTGAGTGGCGCCTGTGGTAAAAAGGTCGGTCTACAGGATAACAGGTCAGTATTGACAACTACGCTCCTAAAACGTCCAATTCCAATTGACTAACCTTCTTTGTTTCATACTGCGGTGTTGTCACCAGCTTCATAGGACCATCAGCCCATGGCTGGCTACCAGTCGGTGCGACGGACATATTGCGATACGGCGAATTAGCGAGAAATATGGCGATTCCAGCAAAGAGCGCCTGTGTAGCAATAAAGAGGAGGATACGTTGACCCGGCATGATGAAATACAGGAAAGAGAAGAGGGGAGGGGGAATAAGGCGACAAAATAGGCACGTCTGTACGACTTCACCAACGTGACAGCCACTCAAGAATCAGTTTCTGGGCTCACTTTTTGATGGTTCGATAGCTCGTCATGTCATGGAAGCTCATGCGGGTGTGGGTGGGAGCTGATTAAAAGGGGATACATCATTGGGCAGGACACGAAGACCCTGGATCAAGGGGGTAGAGTCTGGGCCTGACGGACCAATTTGAAGACCGGACCCCGGGAGTTCGGACTTTTGATGTGGGGCCGGCCGGGGATTGTTCATGATAAGTCCTCAGACATGAAGAGTAATCATGAGGAAGACTTGAGCAAGTGATGATACCATGCTTACGCATTTGACTTTTAGCAACGAACGAGCAGACAAACAAAATACAAAGCATTGTCTTGGGATATGTACATGCTCCGGGATATGTACCAACTCCAATTCCCATCCCCACCTTGAAATGCGCCGTTGACAAGATGCTGATGACCAGTTTTACTTTCTATGTACACGAGTTTCTTTTAAGCCGCCAATGTAACTCCCCCTCAAGCAAATGCTCCCACGGCAGCCATCAAGAGCGCACCACAACACACAGCCATGAACGCCTGTAGTCTCTTCTTACCCTTCAAGATCTTGTAGCTCTTCTCTGTCAAAAAGTCCTCCGCTAGCAGTTGCACGAGACCAGCGTACAATAGGAGCCCCGATGACACGGCATTCATGAAGCCAACCACTAGAAGACCTCCTGCGCTCTTGGGGTCGTACATGCGGTGCACAATGAGGCCAATTGCTTGGCCGATGGGGGTTGTCATTCCGTAGGCTAGGACCATGAGCCATGGGCGGAGGGATTTGCGGGGGAATTGAATTGCGGCGATGCGACTACCGAGAGCAAGACCTTCGAAGGTTTGGTGGAAGCTGATGGCGACAAGGAAGACTACAAATGCGGGACCAGTGGCAACAGAGATGGCCATTCCGATGAAGACGCTGTGGAAAAGAATTCCAGCCTCGAGCAAGACACACTGTAACATTTTGCGCTGTTGCTCCTCGGGGCTCTGTGGTCCTGTTGGTGTCACAGGTGTCATAGGCGTCAAAGGTTCCTCATCAGCTCCTTCAGGTTTGAGGGACGCATAAGGTCCGTGTCGATGCCTCGTGCTGCTTGACCCAGCGGGCTCAAGCTCTTCCATATCCAGGTCGAGATCTGAGTCATCGTCGTTAAAGTCATCGTTGAGCTTCTTAGACTCTTGTCCCACCAAAGGCGAAGATCCAGGCAGAGGTGACACGCCAGCAACAAGCCCCTGGTTCTCCATGCTCTCAAGATGAATATCCGGCGGTCGCGATCCGTGCCTCCTTTCAGATAGTCCAGGCGCATCCATCATCGGCAGCTCGCTCTCGTGTTCATCGTCCGAGTCAAAGTAGCCATGGTTGTGAGAATGGGAGTGACCAGCTCCTCGGGCCGTGAGATACGATTCTATTCCGACGACAACGATGGCAGATATCATAGCCACAAGACCTGGAAACGGTGTATATCCTTTACTGAAGAAATCGGGGAGGCATGGATCGGTCATGGACTCGAAAGCGGTCGGGAGAAGATGAACAAAAGCCGTTGCCAGCAGGACGCCGGTTCCAATGTGCTGGCAGTAAAATATCACGGTTTTTTGTCCTCGGCCGCGCATCGTTCGTCGAGAGAGGAGAGGAAATCCGCATGCTAATTGATATCAGTACCGCGTCAGAGTTGGCAATTGAACAATCCTACCCAACGTGCTGAGGACCAAGATAAGGATCAATGCAAAGACATGCGCTGACGTATCATAAGAACCCTTTGTTCTCGAACCACACTCCGGTTTCTGGCCATCGTCCTGTCGTCTCTTCAACTCAGCGAGGATCGAATCCGTAGATATTGAAGCCCACGATTCCCCTAGAATTGTCAGTAAAAAGGGGTAGACCAAGGACATGCCGTGTAATACCTCGAGGCACCTCTGAATGGACGCTCATTTTCTGGCCGTAACTTCCTGGTTTTTCCTATAATTGCAGCGTTGTCGACAATGTCATCGCGGAGAGGACACGATTACAGGTCATTGGAAGTCTTGTGTTGGCTGTGCTATTTTTTGTTTGCGTCACTGCTTAAGCTAGAGACACAAGCACATGTTTTGAGTTTGTCTGATGGCTCCTTGAGGCGCATAATCCTCGGCTGAAGGTTTCAAGGGGCATACTTGTTTGTTTTACCAAGGGAAAAGAAAAGGGTCGTCAATAAGAAACGCCAACACTCAGTTATTTCTCTTGAAATGTTTATGATTAAGGTAGGTATACTTATATCACAGAGATTAAGGCTTTTGTCGCTTCATGGCGATGTACATGCAATCGCGCTATTCCTTTAGTGCTCCAACTCTGCAGCTGTCAATGGAGATCCTTCAGGGGCCCCGGAACAAAACCAGGACCCGATCTTCCCCCATCTCCACTGAAAGGACGGACACTTACATTTAGCCGATGGGGAACTTTGGCTGGCATTGTATTGATTTTACGTGTATATCCAACTCTAACTAATTATGCAAACGAATAATGACAAAACCAACTACAAGTAAGGTTTGGAGTATAGTAGATAAAACCTGCAGAACCACAACTCGAGTGAAAGCATAACTAAACCGTGTTGAGTCCCTTGAGGCTATTCACTGGAAAAGCTCCGTTTGAACATCGGAATAGCCTCGGACCGGCATCAACTAGCATCAATAAACTCACCACTACGGAGTAAACCCCGTCTCAACCAAGGAACCAGCTTGTTCGTGATCCAATGGCACAACACCGCATCCTACGCAGATGCACCTAAAGCGGGTACACTATGGCCACATGAGTGCCATCTTCGGTTGAATAGCGGATGACTCGGGTGAAGTCGACCGAGTTACTATATCTGGGGAACTCGTCATGGCGTTGAGGGGTCGGGCATTGTTCTATTAAAGAGCCCTTTTCTCCCCGTTTGACGAGATGGTTGTTCTTTACTCCTCTATAGTCAATTGACTTCCTCTTCATCAGCATGGCTTCTGTTGATATTCAATCCATCCTCTCTTCCCTCACTCTTGAGGAGAAGGTATGTTGCACTTCCAGCGTATTCTTTATACATCCCCCAGTCAACTCACTCATTCGATCTACAGATTTCACTCCTCGCTGGCAAGGACCTTTGGGAGACCGTCCCTATCTCTTCCAAGGGTGTTCCTAATGTCAAGGTCTCAGACGGCCCCAATGGCGCTCGAGGTGCTGCCTTTGCTGGCGGAACTAGCGCTGCCTGCTTCCCTGCGGCTTGTCTGATGGCTTCAACCTTTGATGTCAACCTGGCCAAGAGAATCGGCACTGCTCTTGCCGAGGAGACACATTCCAAGGGTGCTAGATGCCTCCTTGCTCCCACCATGTGTCTACACCGTCATCCTCTAGGCGGCCGCAACTTCGAGTCGTTCTCGGAGGATCCTCTCTTGACCGGCAAGATGGCTGCCAGAGTCGTCGAGGGTCTCCAGGACAAGGGTGTTTCAGCTACCATCAAGCACTTTGCTGCCAACGAGCAGGAGACTGAGCGTTTGACTGTCGATGAGACCATCAGCGAGAGGGCCCTTCGAGAGCTGTACCTTCGACCCTTTGAGATTACCATCAAGGAAGCCAATCCCTGGGCTATCATGACTTCCTACAACAAGGTTAATGGGCACCATGCTGATTCCAACGAGTTCCTTCTAAAGAAGGTCCTTCGCGGTGACTGGGGATGGGACGGCCTTGTCATGAGCGACTGGGGTGGCGTCAACTCTACTGGCGAGTCCCTTGAAGCTGGTCTGGATCTTGAGATGCCCGGTCCAACCCGATGGAGGAAGACTGAGGATGTCATTGCCGCCATCAAGGCTGGAAAGACTTCCGAGGAGACTATCAACGAGCGAGCAACCCGTGTGCTCAAGTTCCTCGAGCGTCTTAACTGCTTCAAGGACCCCAGCATTCCTGACGAGAAAGCTATCAACAACCCTAAGCACCAGGCTCTGATCCGAGAGGCTGGCTCTAAAGGTATTGTCCTTTTGAAGAACCAGGACAACGTCCTTCCTTTGTCAAAGGACAAGGTCAAGGGCAAGAAGATTGCCTTGTTGGGCCATGCCAAGATCGGTCTTGCTCATGGTGGTGGCAGTGCGTCTGTCAATGCTCACTACAAGGTCACCCCTTGGGATGCTCTACATGAGGCCCTTGGCGACAGTGTTGAGTTTTCTTATGCTAAGGGTAAGCATTTCCAGTGAAGGAACCCCAAAGAACAATCACTAACAATGTAACAGGAGCTCACACATTTCGCATGCTTCCCCCCATCGCCGAGAATGTCGTTGATCTAGATGGCAACCCCGGTTTCACTTTCAAGATCTTCGAGCCCGGCAACCCTGAGCCTATCGAAGTTCGACCTGGTCACGCCAACTCCGAAGTATCGGTTCTCAGCGGTTTTGGTTTCAGCAACAAGGATGTCACCCTCGAGGGCACCTTCACAGCCCAGGAAACCGCCAAGTACTATTTTACCGCCTCCGGTCTAGGACCCAGCAAGCTTGTTATTGATGATAAGGTCGTTTTTGAGCAGAAGGAGAACTCCAAAGATGCAATGGGTTTCTTGTTTGGCGGTGATAACCCTCCTGAGTTCAAGGTTTCTTTGGAAGCGGGACGCAAGTATAAGCTAGCCATGCACACATCGCCTCCTGCTACCAAGGACGGAGAGGATCATGACCTTGGTATATTGGAGGGACGATGTGGTCTCCGAGTTGGATACATGTCTGAGGCAGAGCATGACCGTGACCTTCTTTCCGAAGCTGTCGAAGTCGCCAAGGATGCCGACTATGCTATCGTTTTCACTGGTCACGAGCCTTTCTGGGAGACTGAGGGTCAGGACCAAGTCAGCTTCAACCTCCCCAAGGATGGCAGCCAGGATCGTCTTATTGCCAAGGTCGCTGAGGCCAACCCCAATACCATTGTGGTCAACTCTACTGGTGTCGCTATCGCTATGCCTTGGTTGAACAAGATCCAGGGTCTTCTTCAGACTTGGTTCCCTGGTCAAGAGGCCGGTAACTCGATCGCAGATGTGCTCACAGGTGCTCAAACCCCTGAAGGCCATCTTACCTGCACATTCCCTAAGAAGATTGAGGACTGCCCGGCGTACGGTAACTTCCCGGGTAAGCACATCGACGGCAGGTTGAGAGTTACATATGGCGAGGGTGTCTTTATCGGCTACCGTTACTTCGACTGTCTTACAGCCGATAAGGTCCATTTCCCCTTCGGCTTCGGTCTCTCATACACGACATTCGACTACTCCGACCTGGAAGTCAAGGAATCCAGCGGTGACTACACCGTCAGCGTCAAGGTTGCCAACACGGGCAAGGTGTCTGGCGCCATTGCCGTGCAAGTCTACGTCGGAGCCACCCAGACCTCCAAGGGTGATCCCTTGAAGCAGTTGGCTGCCTTTGAGAAGGTTACGCTTAAGCCTGGAGAGAGCACCAAGGTTGAAATCCCTGTTTGTGCTCGTGACTTTTCCTTCTTTGACGAGTCGGCGAAGAAGTGGGCGATTAAGGGAGGAGAGTACAAGTTCATGATTGGAAGGTCGGCTGGTGATATTGCTTTGGAGTCGAAGGTTACTGTTGGAGAGCAGTCGTTCGACCTGTAAGTCTACAGTTTATTAAAAGCATGTATAGCGTTATGAAATCAATTTGAATCCCTTTAATATGATCATTAGTTAAGCCAGTGAATGATGTTTGACTGCTTTGGATGTGTGATCTGATGCGTGCGAGTCCGGTGAAACCTTGTCACAATACCTAGCATTAGATTCACAAAAGCCTCTGATGTTCTCTCAATCAGGGAGTTCGTCGACCTATGCATCGTGTAAATATATCGAGGAGAACAAAGATCATTGCCAAAGCAGTCTCATCACAATACCAGAGAATCTTCTAGACATACCAATTCCTTGTTTATCATCCTTGTTTATCCTGATCAAACTACCCTAGAACAAAAGCTCCCCTCATAAGGGTCCTCCACAGCTGCGGGGCGGGGCGGGGCAAGGCAATTGGAGCTCCACCCAATGGGAAGCTCCCTGCGTAGACTTGCATCGAATGAGCTAGAAGTCATCGTTGGCCCTCCTCTTCCCCACCAGAGATCGCCTGGGGCGACTCTTCATATTTCATCGTTCAGTAACCTTGACTCTTTGATACCACAGATTCCATACTCAGACAAGAACTGTTGTTTACTCGTCATAACCCTCAGATTCTGTTAATTCACACACGAAATGGCTTCCGCGGACGAGCTCAAGGCTCTAGGTAACAAGGCCATTGCCGAGAAGAACTTTGACGAGGCTGTGTAGGTTACCACCAAGAGCAATAAGACAGCGGAACTCTAGGATTGCTAACTATCCGACAGCGCAAAGTTTACCGAGGCTATCGCCATTCAGCCCGAAAACCATATTCTCTTCAGCAACCGATCCGCTGCTTACGCCTCTAAGAAGGACTGGGAAAATGCACTGAAGGATGCTGAGAAGACCACCGAGATCAAGCCCGACTGGGCCAAGGGTTGGGGACGTAAGGGTGCTGCTCTGCACGGACAAGGCGACCTTTTGGGTGCCAACGATGCGTATGAGGAGGGACTGAAGCATGATGCCAACAACACCCAGCTCAAGAGTGGTTTGGCTTCAGTCAAGAAGGCCATGGAGGCTGAAGTTGGTAAGCAGTTTTCCCCCATGCAAGACAAGTTATGGTAACTAACCTCTACAGGCGGACCTCAAGACCCCAGCGGTGGCCTCGGCCAGATGTTCAACGACCCTCAGTTGATTCAGAAGCTCGCCTCAAACCCCAAGACCAGCGGCTTCCTCGCCGACCCCTCATTCATGGCCAAGCTCCAATCGATCAAGGACAACCCCTCAAATGCTTCCGAGATCTTCAGCGATCCCCGTCTGTTGACCGTTATGGGTGTGTTGATGGGAGTTGATCTGGAGATGCGCGAGCGCGAGGTCGATCCCAACGCTGAGTCCCAGGACTCTCCCATGCCCGATGCGCCCCCTCCAGCCCCTAAGCAACCCGAACCCAAGAAGGCCCCAGAGCCCGAGCCCGAGCCCGAGCCTGAGCTGGACGAGGAGGCTATCGAGAAGAAGAAAAAGAAGGAGGAGGCGGACAAGGAGAAGGCACTGGGTACCGAGAACTACAAGAAGCGCAACTTTGATGAGGCCATTGCACACTACTCCCAGGCCTGGGAGATCTACAAGGATATTACCTACCTGAACAACCTGGGAGCTGCTTATTTCGAGAAGGGTGACTACGATAAGGCCATCGAGTCTTGCACCAAGGCTGTTGAGGAGGGACGTGAGATTTACGCCGACTTCAAGCTTATCGCTAAGAGTTACGCCCGTATTGGTACATCCTACGAGCGCAAGGGAGACTACGAGAAAGCTATTGAGAACTACAACAGATCTCTGACTGAGCACCGAACTCCCGACGTCCTCAACAAACTCCGTGCTACTGAGCGTGCCAAGACTGAGGCCGGCAAGAAGGCTTACGTCGATCCTGCTAAGGCTGAGGAGGCGCGCGAGGAGGGAAACAAGAAGTTCAAGGAGATGGACTTCCCTGGTGCCGTCGCCGCTTATACAGAGATGACCAAGCGAGCTCCCGAGGACCCTCGTGGTTACAGCAACCGAGCCGCTGCTTTTGTCAAGCTCTTCGAGTTCCCCAGTGCCCTTGACGACTGCGACATGGCCATCAAGAAGGACCCTACCTTCATCCGAGCTTTCATCCGCAAGGCCCAGGCCTACTTCGGCATGCGCAAGTACTCAGAGTGTGTGGATGCTTGCACTGAGGCTCAACGGGTCGACCAGGAGCACCACAAGGGTGCCAACGCCCGTGAGATCGAGCAGCAACAGCAGAAGGCTTTCTCAGCCATGTACTCTGCCCGTGACAATGAGTCTGAGGAGCAGACCCGAGAGCGTCTGATGAAGGACCCCGAGGTAAGATTTCCCCACCGTTGATAAATACCTAAAACGATTACTGACATGTTTAGATCATGGGACTCATGCAAGACCCCGTGATGCAATCGATCCTCCAGCAGGCCCAGTCGGATCCTGCTGCTCTCCAGGAGCACATGAGAAACCCTGGTGTGCGGTCCAAGATTCAGAAACTGATCGCCGCTGGTGTTATTCGCGTGGGTAGGTAAGCGAAGGAGATGGAGCGGTGACAGTCATGGGATACAATAGGGAAAAATTGCTTTTTTTTTCAGATATGGCATCCCCTATCCAGAATCTCGTGGCAAGGGGAGGGATCTGGAGTGTGTGATTTTGAGTTGACAAAGATTACTTGACGTGTACGAATTAATACGGAGTACAAGGATCATTTTGCTAGTTGCTAATGAGAAATGAAACTTTGAAGCAAACCGATATATCTTTTTCTAGGATATCATTTATGAGATGGTGTATTAAGACGGAAAATGACAGGCTAACTAGTTGCTGGCCTCTCTGTTTCATCCAACAAAACATGACTGGGAGTTGACATCACGATTGGGCAACCCAGAGCAAGTTAGTGTAGCAATGCATGAACATACTGCTATTATTCGCGGATGTCAGTATCCGTACTCAACTCCCGAAGTCTTGTTTTTCCTAGACAGCAAGGACCAGGCAAAGCCTCTCCGGAGTCCGACGCCACACCGGCCTCGGGGTAGGAGAAAAAACCGGAAACGCCTTTAGATAATTCTCTTATGACAGAAAGAAGTTAATTATAATAAAATTATAAGAAAAAGTCCTACACAGTAAGTATTAGACTACTATAATATAAGATAATATAGACCTTATCAAGATAATTATAAGTTTAGGGAGGACATTATGATAGATACCTTAGGTAGGCTGATTCCGTGTTTTTCTTCAACCCCCGAGACCGGCTGTTGCACATCCCACCAACAATTCTTCTCAAGAGGACCGAGCAGAGCTGAACAGAAGAGGGTGTCTAGCAAACAGCTGCTAGCAACGTGAAGACTCAAAACGTGGAGGACACGAGGGTGATGCAGGAACAAAGCGAGAAGGGAACGGAACGGAAACGTGTCTCCCACGTTTGATCGCCGCAAGAAAGGAGGTTGATTTTGCAATAAGCAAAGTGAGAAGCTAAATTTGGCGAACGAAGTCACAACGGGAGGAGTTGTAACCGAGGGGGGGAAAAAGCAAGTAAGGCTAATGCTAATGTTAACAGGGCGTGCGAGACTTGGTGAAGAAAACTAACGGTCAGGCTGGAGGACAAAGAACCGGAAAAAGAAACAAACATGACGGATACTGACAGTGAACCGGGGTATGAGGTTGATAAACAAGGTGAACCTGGATTGAGTTTTGAGCTTCTCATGATCTACGTGCTAAGACATTTTGCGGAGTTTGTTTGGTTTCATATTGAGGTAAACACTTACTGGCAAGATATCTAAAATACCTTACTCTGATAAGTTATCATGTATCCTGACTTACCTACATTATGTTAGTAGCTTATGTGAAGCTCCTTAAATGAGAGTAATGATGAAGCCTAAGGTAGTTAGTATACGAAGCTAAAGTCATCAGAAGCCAAGAGCTTATTCCTACTATTAATCCACTTTACGGATACGGGCGAAATATTTTCTCTGTGTAACGACGATATTTCTTTTTCAAGCCGTTTTCGTTATTGTACAGGTTGGCTCTTATTTTTCGGGTGCTCATCTTGTTTCTGTGACACTAATGACTCGACTACTGTACTTGATAACTGACGAACCGAGACACGGCCCGCGCTTAGCTTTGCTGTCTCGTTTCTGCTCTCTTTGTTGGTGTTTTGCTTTAGTGTGGCCATGAACTGATGTGGCTGCAGAGTTCGCATGGATATAGCGAAAGAATGGGTTAGGGATATGATATTGATAGCCTTCTATTTGATGATGGAGAGCTGCAGCTGCAGAGCGAGAAATAGACGAGGTTGTGGGGAAAGGGGAGCAGTCTTGGGTGCATATTCTATTCGGCGAGATCCATATCTGTATGCATCTAGATATGTAAGTATATCTCAAAGGGGCTATGACGAAGAGGAGGTCAAAGAGTTCTCATCTCCAGTTTTCAGGATCGTCGATTCACAGATGCCCTGCAAGTCTCTTGGATCTAAGGTTGGAGGGACTCCGGGAGGTTGTCAAGGCCTGGGAGCGGCGACCAGGGCTTCTCGGAGGAATTGATATGCTGAATCACTAGGATGTTTGGGCGTAATACGCGAGTGCAACTGTGCGATCAGAGACAAACGTGAGCAACGATCATCTTGAGAAGCGAGGGTTTTTAGTTTGTGATGAGTCGTAAAGGATAGAACGGCTTGGTATCACGGATGCAGTGTCACAGTAAGAAAAAGGAAAAATCAAGAGTGAGGTGCTGCCACTGAACGTGACGAAATTGCCATGATATGATGTGATCGGAGGTATCAGTCAAGTTGACCTCTTCCTCTCTATTTTACTCTATTCTAGTCCCATTTGAGCGTGTTTGCTCTACGACTGACGTCCGTTTTCACATGAGGAGGCTCTCGTGGTGCCCGTTGGAAAAGTTTGTGGCAGCAGGGGTTCGTCGCTTACAAGGGTATGATAGCCTCCTAGGCTCCCCCGGGCGTTGCCGTCGTACGGTATATACCCCATCCCCAAGCATATTAGAATAGGTCGGGTGTTAGTCTATTCAAGGCTGAGGATCCACCCTTTGCCAAGTTTCAGTGGCATTGGGGATCGTATCTTTTTTCTTTCCACATTCGCTGCCATGTAGGAAAGACATGGGGTATGTTACATGGTAGATCTGTTATCCTGTATCCGTATGTAGATATGTATGAGTCTGAGCGGATCACAAACGAGAGACGCACCGCCCGCCAAGCAAACTAACAGAGATTGGTTCGACCATTGAAAGATTTTTTCATCTCTCTTTTCTATTAGCAGATCTCAGTCTCACCGGCCTTGCCGAGTTTCGCATCCGTACCGAATAACAAGAACACGATGGTGTCTATTGGCTCGCATCGCAACCGGGATGAGATGAGATGGGATATCGAGCAAAAATAACCTATATGATTTCCGTCAGGCGGAAGAATATCCGTCCTCTGTTCCCATCTCGTTAGCTAATATTAGCGGATGCGAGATGTAGTGGTTCATCTTCTATCCAGTGGCCATCTAGATTATCGAGGAACGGTTCTTGGCTCTGGATATCGGGAATCTTGGTGCTCTCGTAATGCAGGTACAGCGTGTTTGTTACGTACATCATTACGTGCAGTTGAAGATAGGGTAGGGATGCAGATGCCATGTGGCGTTTCCAATGGAGGGTAAGATTTTGGTCAAATGATTATAATATGTGATGAATCATTATGGTCTTTTCTCCTTGTTAATAAGATAGATTGCATTGCTTTGTGTTGTTAAATGCAAAAAATTGAATGCGTCACTGGTAATTCAACACGGCCAGGGCCGTTGTAAAAGACCCATAGACCCAAGACAGGGAGGCTACCGTTAACTGGGGGCCACTAGTTTAGGCTTTTGGAAAATCACCTTTTTTCTGAGGACCCTGAGCCGACTAAAAAGCAAGCACCCGGAGAAAGACATGCTTCCCCTCAGAAAGGAATTAATAACGGGTATGTCTGCAAGTAAGAGAAGAAGAAAAAGGTACGGATGGAAGACAACCCGACATTCCGTCTCCGGCTTTGGCCGATCTCAAGCTGTGCTTGTCAAAAGATGAGTATGGAGTTTGTTGTTGAAAGCACAGAGCATCTAATTTGAGCCCGGCTGTAGAATCGACAACGTTGAAGGCGGCGGGAGCTAGGAGTGGTCGGTGCGGATCTTTTATGAGCCAAAGTCACGGGCTCAACTTACGAATACTTGGCGAATGCATTGATAGGATCGGGGCACAGACAAGCCGGAATATTCGGGGACCTTTAACTTTCCTTCTGACAGCCTCGGAACCTCAAGCTCATAATCTTAAAGAATATGTACTAACCCTCCCGAGGCGGGCGGCATTGACCGGGCTGTCCATCCTCATGGTTCCGGGTTCCTTTACTGTCAGGCACAGGCGCAGCACACGAGATTGGTTCCGCAATCGAACAAATGGCCTGTCTTCTGGAAGCATTAAGTGTCTCGTTCTGATACAGACCGTATGTACCTCGGCGTCATGCACCAACCAACAGCAAAAGCCCGAATTCCATTGCCTATCATTGTCTAATGTAAGTTCACTCACCATATTCTACACCCTTTCTGGACAAAACTCTATCGATCTGTAGCCTCACAAGCAACGTACATATGCATACAACCTCGGTCTGTATATCCTAGAGTACGATGGCGATTTCATCATGCCGAAGAAATTCCCATGATGCAGACGTAAACGGTCGCGTGAGATGTGGATTCTGTCATGGAGATGTATCTGACCTAGACCTGGTTTTCGCGTGGGGGAGATTACCAGCTGTCAATTGCAAGCCCTCAATTCGTTAGCGAAGCTATCTTAATCAGCCAACTGTCAGCGTTTTGGAGTAGCTATTCAACTCAATTCTCTGCCTGCCAGCCCCCAGATCAAATCACACAATGGCCGCCACGGCCAGACATAGAGTTTCGGTGGCTGCTGAGACCAAGACCCGGGCCCAGGTACCGAGCTTGGGCTGAGGGAACTAGTACCGACAGGACGCTATGCTATGGGATGGGGAATGTGGTAGACAGGGAGCTGGCTTGAGCAAGGGTCGTTTTGGTGTTTTAGTGAGGCCATGCTATTCCCGAAGACAGCTTGGATGAGGTTTATTGCTCTGAGACTGACTAGTTATGCAGTCCACTGAATGGCCGTTATATCTCGGAACTTCTCGTCCATGAGCCATGAGCTTTGAGGCCTATCTGTAATTATTACGTCTCTCTATACATGACCTGTCGGTTTTTTACTTATGGCTGTTATAGACGTAACGTCCTAGCATAGTTTGTAAGATCCATGCCACTTGTTTGCTTCCTCGCTTGCCTGCTTGTTTGTCTGCTTATTTGCTTTTACTCTGATATGATTTGACAGGTTACAAACCAATTGTCTGAAATTGCGCCTCTGAGTTCTGGACCCTCGCTTCCGGTTGGTCACATCTGACGTTCCATTCCTTAAACATGTGGTTGCCATGCGCTGCGTTGCATTCATTTTCGTGTCTCGCGTGGCTAACCGCATGGCGACAACATATCTGCAACTCTAGGGATTGTAGATAGGAGGCCTGGGACCCGGGAGCTTACAGGGCTCGACCCCACTAACAGAACCTCCACCGAAAAGCTAAAGGGCTGGCACTAGCAGTGAGTGAGGTGGACCAACATTGGATCCCAGCTGTTCTATCGTACGACTTCCTGAGCTTGGATTTCCCAACACTCACTTAGATACACCCTCTATCGCCTGGGGGTAAAGCCAAAGCCACGAGGAATTGACGGCTTGTGGAGAAGCTCAAATTTTCTTTCTTTTCTTTTTTCCACTGTGACTATCTATGTCCAGTCCAGTCTAATTGAACTGGGGGCGTGTGATATATCCATATCCATGCCCTTGCTGTGTCATGACCATGAGGATGAGGAGGATATAATATCTGGGGACGACTCCCTCGCAAATTCAAATTCCAGCTGACGAACTCTGCTTCAACATCCTATTCTATTCCATTCCCCATTCTGCTACTCAATCTTGACTTATACAACAGTTAGCATTGAAGCATCGTCGACACTTGAGATTCTGTCCATCATATACTCAATTTCATCACCCTTCTAAGAGGTGTCTCTTCTACTTCTACAACTGTAGTATCGTAACCTATTCATACTCTATCACAATGGCCTTGTCATACCAACAAACCAGGCTCATCCGGGGCACCATCCCCGCCCTCACTGACCACGGAGAGCGCATCACCACCATCTTCTACCGTAACATGCTCCGTGATCACCCCGAGCTCAACGACTACTTCAACACAGTTAACCAGGCCAACGGCCGCCAGCCCCGTGCCCTTACCGCCGTCATCCTCAGCTACGCCAACAACATCAACCACATCACAGAGCTCATCCCCAAGATGGAGCGCATGTGCCACAAGCACTGCTCCCTTGGCATCAAGCCTGAGCACTATGGTATCGTCGAGAAGTATCTCATCGCTGCCTTCGGTGAGGTTCTCGGTCCTGCTATGACACCTCAAGTCAGAGAGGCTTGGCAAAAAGCTTACTGGATGCTGGCCAAGATGCTCATCGGTCGTGAGGCTCAGCTCTACCGTGACTTTGGAAAGTGGCAGGGCTACCGCAAGTTCCGCATCGAGAAGAAGGTTGAGGAGTCTGATGATATCTACTCTTTCTACCTTGTTCCTGTTGACGGCAAGCGTCTTCCTCCCTTCCAGCCTGGCCAGTACGTCTCTGTCCAGGTGTCCATCGCCGATAAGGGCTATGTTCAGTCTCGCCAGTACTCTCTGAGTGAGGCTCCTCGACCTGACTACTACCGCGTCACCGTCAAGCGTGACGAGGGCATTCACATGACCCGCAGCGGCCGATATCTCGGAGGTGATGCTCTCAACCCCGGTGTTGTTTCCAACCTCCTTATCGACATGAAGGATGAGGGTGATATTGTCGAGTTGACCCACCCCGCTGGCGAGTTCTATCTTGACATGTCCAACACATCCAATGTCCCTATCGTCCTCATCTCCGCCGGTGTCGGCGTCACCCCCATGATGTCCATCCTCAACACCGTCTCCGAGCGTCAGCCTCACCGCCCCGTCTCCTGGATCCACGGCTCCCGCCGCTCCGTGCCCTTCTACGACCAAGTCCGCCGCATCGCTCGTAACCGACCCAACTTCCGCACCAACATTTTCAAGACGCACCTCGCCGAGTCCGACGTCTACGGCGTCACCTACGACCACGACTTCCGCATGGATCTGGCCAAGGTCGACAAGGAGGACCTTTACCTGTGCAACAGCTCCACCGAGTACTACATCTGTGGTCCTGAGCAGTTCATGCTTGAGATGGCTGAGTATCTCAAGGCGCAAAAGGTTGATGCGAGCCGCATGCACTTCGAGCTCTTCAGCACTGGCGATATGGAGTTCAAGGTTGATACCCTGAGCATTGCTTCTACTTCAAGGGCAAGCTCTATCGGCAGCGACGAGAAGAGATGCCCTAGCTCTGGAGCCGTTGCTGCGAATGGCGCTACTTGTCCTTTCTCATGAGAATAGGCTGCATGTCTAAGTGCTGAATGAACGAAGAAAAAAAGACGGAAAAACACAGGCGGTTCTTGGTTAGGGGCTAGATTATCGGAAGTGATGAGGCGTTCAAGGATCCGGCGCATAAGTTTCAGTTTATTGTTGTATTTCATTTTACAAGATTCCCTTTGATGATCATATACACTTATTCTCTTTGTCAACCCTTAATACTTTCACATTTCTATACTACGAGACTAGAGGGTTTCAACGACACAACTGGGGGCTATTTGAACGAAACGGGGAGAAGGAAAAGCACGGCATAAATTGGGCTGGAATAGGTGTCTAGAAAGCGAAAATATGAATCAACAGAATTTCATTGTTACGTTACTATTTGTGTAATACCTGAATAAACAAACATGCTGAAACATGTTACTCCGTCTATATAACCACAACTATACTAAAGAATGAACCAGTAAATGAGTGTATTCGCATTGAGGGATACGTGTTCTCCGTACTCGCTTGAGAAGCGATAGGAGACCCCTACGTCTTTGCCTGGTGCCAAAGCAGGGAATGCTGGTCAAGCACCGTAAAATCAGGGGATATATGACGAACAAATGAAAGTGCCCGATTGTGCTAAGAAAAGAGAGAGGGGGGGAAAACAAAACATAGACCGATAAGTCCGACACTGTTAGGATTGTTCATAATCGTGTTTCTTCTTCCAATGCTTAAGCAGATTGTCTTTGCGTGTAAAAGTAGAACCACACCCCTCAAACCCGCAAATCTGTTCCTCAGTTAGGATACCCTTGCTGGCTGCGTAGGCCTTGTGAGAAGATCGATAGTGACGGTCCATGTCTCGTTGCTCTGCCTTTGTGACATTGCAGTTGGGATCGGCTTTGCATTCTACGGGCTTTTCATGAGTCTTCATGTGTTTGCTATATCGTATTAGTCAAAGCATTCGCTGTTTCGTAAAGCGTGTTTTACTTAAAGTCTCTGTTACCGCCAAAGGAACGATCACATTTTGAACAGTAGTATTGACTAGTAGCCTGCGCTGTCGAAGAAGAGGCTTCCGGTTGGACTGATATCTCAGATTAGCTTTATTTTTGTTTCGTTTATAGACGGATGTAACATACCATAGTCGGCAGTTGTGTAAACAGGGCCGGGGTAACTTTGAGCTGCGTAATGAGACCCCGGATTCCACAGGACTTCATTGGGGTTGACAGTTGCTGGCTGCTGCGTCATGTAATACGCCATGTTTGGATCCTGAGTCTCTGAAGCACTCGAAACTGTTGGGTATGCACCTGAGTTGAGGTCAGAGAGCTGCGAGTCAGCGCTCTACTGGTTCTGACTTGGACCAGCCTGGGTATACAAGCTGTAGCCCTGGGTATCAGTATATCCAGGGTATAAGGGTTCAGAGGTTAGGCTTGGGTCTATAGGAATGTCGTCCTGTTGAGATTGATGAGATCTGCCTGAGCGACTATGTCTGTGAGAACGGTCGCTTCGTCGTGACATGCCTGAGGGTTGATGTGGAGTCGAGTTGGTGGCTATTATTGTCCAATTGATCTGGAAAGCCTTCATGTTAGTTTGTGAAAGGAATCTGTAGTTCATTTATACTAATTGAATGAAGCTCATGTTGAAGATCGTCTCGTTGGAGGCCGGCCGGGGGCCGACAGAACATTCTCATCCATGGCATGAGTTGATACAGTTGAGTCAACCAAACATCGCAAGACTGAACATCGGAAAGTCTGAGAACATAATAGAAGACCAGTATCTAGTCATATAAGCATAGGCGGGCCCCTCAATGGCGTATCTTGGATGTGAGGCAACTAGCGATATCACCACTTCGCCTCGCCGCCTGATAGTTGCGGCCCAGATCCTGGCTAATTTCGGTGAGAAACACCATGTTAATTGGAAATTGTGATAGAGATTAGTATGGAATAAGGCAAACAGAATTGGGAGGCCGGCCGTAAAGAGGGAGATGTTGGTCACCCCGCATAATGTGATGAGATGTGATGGGCCTCCAAGCCGGCCTCCAGCATGAGGCTTGGACAAGGCAGATTATGTTGGCCAGAAATGCTGTGAAATAGTTAGTAAACCACAATACTCGATGTACTTTTCAACCATCGAAAAGATATAAGAGTGAGAGGATGCTTCTAATGATTTGGGGTTTAACAGTCACTCACCACTCTTACCAGGGCCACAAGAACTCAATCCTACCACCCTCAAGAGGCCTTTCATAAGGGCAATGGCCATGGCATCCAGTAAGTCAATGCTTTAATACTTGATAAGCTCATCAACTGAACACCACCAGGCGAGCTAGTACCCCTCAAATCCAGGCAGAAGCGCCGTTTCTACGAGCCTGTCGTTTTGTACAAGGCCCTCGCTGAGATCACCCATGAAGAGGGCGCTCTCAGAAGAACTGAGGTTCCCGACAACCCAAGAACCGAAGAGCAGAGATACCATCGTTTTCTCCATAGGATCGCTAGTATCTGCGACAGCACAAAGGGAGGCAAAACCGTCACCTCAGTTACCATCCTTGACGGGGAAGACACGTACACATACGTTTTTGCCTGCAACCAGATTTCTAGTAGGGATCTATATGATACGAGGGACTTTCTCACAGCGCTTCTAACGAAGCTGTGTGGTTTTCACAAACTGCATAAGGATAAGAAAGATTCTATCGAAAGTGATATCTTGAAGATGATTCTCGCCTTCAATTCACCAAGGATAAACTGCTACCTCAATGGATTGAAGACCAAGTTCATCGCGCAATGTTTGGAGTACTGCGATCGTCAGACAGCCGCAGCTGGTGAGTTGCCCTACCCCTCGAGTGCAAATGAAGAAGTCAATACTAACGGTTGATAATAGACGCCGAGATCGCGGAGGGCCTCAGAGCACTCGATAAAACCATCGAGAATGCAACTTTCAAGGGACTTAACGACAACCAGTGTAAGAAACATAGACTCTTATATCTCATCACAGCTGCTAACCCAAAAACCAGACTTAGAGTCCTACAATACTCTTCGGAATGCCTTCAAAGCATTTCTGACACCCCAAGTCTCAAACTATGTTGATCAACACACCAACAGCCGTTTCAATGATGGGAGAAGTTTCGAGTGTTGGTCTGAGCTACGTCACAGCTTGTCACGTCTCCAGAACTACAAGAGAACCGTCCAAGACCTCATCGAAGCTGAAAGAGAGTGGCCGGATCTCTTCCAAGAGTTCGTCGTCGTTCCAGTCGAGTCAAGCACTACAGATACAAATCCGCTGGGCAGGAAGAGTGAGAGTGCTTTTAACATCATTGGACGGATGTCCAGCAACGAAGCTGAACAACAGAGATATTGCGATCTTGCCCAGAACCTGCAGGTCATGAACCTAGATGAGCGTATCCGGATTCAATGCGCTAAAGCAACGTTCAAGCCGTATGTCCATTGTGAGATATTAGTTCTCGAGTGGGTAGTGGCCAAGGCTAAGAGCATATTCTTTAACGACTGGAAGTATATTGGGAGCAGCAAGCCCGCATGCCAACTCTGTCGTTACTACTTTGCCACCATAGGCCAACACAACGACATAACGACACGAACGAGCCATGGTAACCTCTACATCAACTGGCGATTTCCTGATCTTCGTGAATCTGACGGCTCGTTCGGCCAGGGACGACGGCAGAACATTTTTAACTCGATGATAGAGAAGATTCGTCAGGATGCGTTTGGGATCCTGGTGACCAGGAACTCGGAGGGGAAAAGGCATGATTCGAGCACCCATCCTCTTATGTCAGTGCGATATACTGACGTGCAGACGGATCTAGGTGCTCGTGAACTGCCTGATGTTGATGAACTGGGCGAGGACTTTGCTGCGGGGCTTAGTCTGGACTCGCCAGGTAATGGTTTGGAGGAGTCTGATTTGGATGATGAGGATGGTGGAATTAGTCTTGGATGAGAATGCGTTTGTTTGTGAAGAATATTTCTTTTGTGCCATTCTCTCTAGGTCTCGTATCTCATGTATCTATGTCGACGTCAACTCTATACTCCTGTTCCCTCTAATCTCACTCCGTGATTTAGTGGTCGTTCCTCTTGTGCCAAGGAGCAGTAGCCTCATAAAGGTCCTTGTGAATCTGGCTATCACCACTGATCTTATACAACTCATCAATGACCTGGTTACGGTGCATAAAGATCAAGAAACCGCCCCAGACGAAATCGGCGTAGCTCGGAGTCTTTCCCAAAAAGAAGGGCCCCTCCGTGTTCTCCTTGAGAAGGGCCTCAACCTCCAGCAGGGGTGCCTTGGCGTTATCCCAAGCCTGCTGGCCGCCCTGTTCCTTGTAGAGCTCATCAAGAGGCTTTCCGGCCAACTTGGATCGAGTCTCGTCCCAGTAAGGAACACTCTTTTCGTTGAGGAGATTGGTGGGAACAGTGTGGAAGTAGACGGGTCGAAGGGCGCTCATGATGTTGGGCATGATTGAGAAGAGCTTGGCGAGGACAGGTGAGTCCTTGTGGACGGAGGGCTCAGGGTGGTCCTTTTCGATGCGCTCGAGGATCTGATTCGAGTCCATGATGAATGTGCCGTCGGGAAACTTGACAGTTGGGATGGTCCATGTTCCTGTAGATGGGTTGGCTGAGATGCTGAGGAGTGTTAATTGAGTTATTATGGATAGTGTTGGTGACTCACTGAGGCTCCAACGTAGGCTTGATATCGGGGTACTCGAGCTGTTTATTGATCAGTAACGCATACGTTGGAGGTATGAGTAGGACGTACCCATTCGGTCTTGTAGTCGATCCCCTTGAAGTTGAAGAGAAAGCGAGCTGTAACAGCATGAGCAATGATATTATGCATGGGTAGAAGGGAATTCACTCTTCCATGGGTTGAGAGACCAAGAACCAAGAGGATCTCGGCTAGGGAGATCGAATAGAACGTATTGCTCCGAAGCCATGTTGGTGTTGTAAAAGGGTTATCTGTCGTAGTGATTGTTATGAAGGTTGGAAGTTGGAAGATTGATCAATAGTTTTAGGGCGTCGCCAACTAACTCATACCAGTTCCTGGAGCTCATGAGGGGGGAGGGGACATGGAGGGGCAATAGCGGGGGAGCTGAGCTGCCATGGATGGAGACCTTCGGTGCTAGGCCGAGGTCCATTTCTGGTAACCAGCGAATCAAAGTCGATTGCAGCAGTATTAACTTGAGTCAATCGCTGAAGAAATTTGATGTTATAATAATGGACTATAACTGTAAGTGAGTCTCACTGGCTTTATTGGTGGTTAGATACGTAATGCTAGTCAACCAAGGTTCAGTCTCACGCCTGGGAAGATAGAACTTGGCTGATTTAGAATGAACCAAGAACATCATCTCTTCGAAATCAAGTGTCTATATTCTGTCGATATTGTTTCATTAAGTATATATCATAAGAAAGTTAAGCGGCTTACTGTTGCAATCTTAGCACAAGCTCCAAGCCAGAGGTTCGATGTGAAACGCGGTTATTCGCCCGAAGCCCTAGACGTCTTTCATGATGTCAGATTCTCCAATTGGGCTGGCCAGTAAAAGTTATGTACTTGGTTTGTTTTGTGCCTAGTATGATGTTTGCAAGATCAACGTAAATTAGCCATGCATATTTGGAGACAGGAAATTCAAGTGAGCCATTAGCGGTGGCAGGTTTGAGCCCTCATCATGAGTACATAAAGGAATTAGTGAGAAGATAGATACTGTTAAGATATCTGTTAAGATTCTATCGACAATAGACGATGAACTACACAAATTCACGGTATATGGTGGCCTGTTGATACGCTGCTAGACAGATATTGAACTACAAGCGCATACAGCCCAACTAATGCAACGAGATGATACATACTGTATCTCGTTTAATCGCAAAACTCAACTTTAGTAGTGAGAACACTAGGGCTATGTTGAGTTGACAAGGGGTTGTTGTCGTCCAGGCTTCGGCTTGAGTGACCTTGAGTATCTAATTGGCCGTGATACTGTTTATACTGTCCAAGGCTTGCGCTCACATATTGGTAACACCGATAATACAAACATGAAGCTGTCATCTTAGTCAACAACACCCTCAAGTTGCCCTGCATACGCCTCAGCCTTATCGGGACAGACACAGCGCTGCAACACGGCTGGCACGGGATTCCGTGTCGCCACGGGAAGTCCAGATAGTGGGGAAACTCAGCCTCTTTGCGAGTGCGAAGTCGACTAAGTAGCTAAGCATCTTATCCCTGTATTTATGCAGCCCACAACTCAGCCAAAAAAAGAGGATCGGCAGACCAATACATCAACCTGGTCGAATCCTTCGACGTCAGAGACCTTGAAATTGCTGGTTGATCCCTGGGCTTAGGCACAGCCACGGAGCCTTGTTACAGATTGTCCGTAGGCTTAGAATCCTCGTAGCCTTAGTTAGCTTGTGCATTGCATACAAAGGACCCCCTAATCCCCCACCCACGCTGGATAAATTCTCATAAGTTCTAAGCTCTCATCGCAAAGATAATCAATAGGCAGCAATACAGAACACGAACATAATGGCCACAATACAAAGCACCACATCGCTCGATGCTGTCGAAAAGACACACTCAATAGAACGTCCCATAACTCCACAGTAGGTCAACCACAGCTTTGATCCAGCAATCGCTAACAGCGACTAGAGTCATCCGCACCGTTGTCCATGATGAGGGTCTTCCAGAAGTTGTTAATTCAAACCAAACCACACAAGCAACTGAATACTGCGATGCTCCGATACCCGTAGATTCAGAAACGGATAAGCGATACAACGAAGCCCCCATTCCAATTGATACTCTCGACAATTATGGACCTTCACCCCCGCTGCCACCTCGCCATTCTACCGTTACACCACAATCTCAGTATCCTTATCCTCACAGTCCCGGCAGCTATGGCACTCCACCGTACCAACAGCAACAACAACAGCCGGACTACGGCGCTTATTCACCGCAATTGCCACCTTACAATAGTAACGAAGTGGTGACATATGTGACACAGCTTGATCAGCTTGGGGACCACCCAAAGTTTGTGGACTGCCCTTTTTGTAGGCATCGTGCTGAGACACGAGTAAAGAAGGTTTCTTCAAAGATGACACAGTAAGAATGCATCCAAAAAGTCCTGAGGTTTTCTGATCTGACAATTCTCAGTATATCTGCAACGGCCCTTGGATTTACAACAATAGTCGGTGCTGCTGTTCCCTACGCTGGAAAATGGCATTCTCATACAGCTCACTACTGCACCAACTGTGATCATAAGGTGGCAATGCGAAAATGGGGATCGAGGGAGATGAAGCCCATGGGGACGCCTGCTCACATGAGAGAGGTTTCGAGATATGCTCCAGCGCATTCACCAAGCATGTCTACTGGTTCCAAGATGGGATAGGAGATGGTTCTCGAGGGGACATGAGGGGTTGATCTTAAAGTTGACAGAGACTTTTCAAAGCCATTTTCTTGTCAGGGACGGAGTAATCGTTGGAATAATATATCCACACGAGAGGCTTGGTATGGGTCTTGCATTAGATATCATGGCAAATAGCGAAACTTGTCTCCTTTTTCTTCATTTTTCAAACTCAATTGGAGCGTTTCCATACTATCTACAGCACAAAGCATCCCTAAAACACCTACCTACCTAGCTATGTCTTCCCCTGCTTATCCACAGTCCCATCCCACTACAACTCCCCCCCCCCCTCATTCAGGGCCCTCGCGGGGTGCCATGAAACACCCCTCTCATTGGCCCACAAGCAGGACTCACTAAGAACTTTTCCCTTGTAGGTAGTAAAAAAATCCCAACTCTGCTTACCGCCTCCAGTCGCAAACAATCTCATCAATCACAATGGAACAAGAGGCCATCGCCGCCGGAAGGCGCATCTACCTAGGCACGAACCTCCGGGTCGGCCTCCTGAGCCAAAGCTAACTGTTGCAGGCAACCTCCCCTACGAGGCCAAGCCCTTCGAAGTCGAAGAAATCCTTGCTCAGAACGGATTTGATAGTTTGGATAAGATTCATATCTCGATCGATCCTGTTAGCGCTCGAAACCCTGGATACTGTTTCGTTGATTTCCACGATCGTGCTACTGCAGAGAAGGCGCTGTCCTCCTTGAGCGCCACCGTGTATGGCAGACCACTCAAGGTTGGACCCTGTGAGCCCAAGAAGCCCCGTGAAAGTCGAGGACTCCGAGACGAAGGACGACGATGGGGTGATTGGAGTGCTAAGTCCGGAAATGCTAGTAGGCCCAATGGCCAAGCTAATGGGAGGGAAGGGGAGAAGGGCCCTAACTGGGCTCTCGATCACTTCGAGGACGTGGTGAGGAACCACGGTGGGCGAAGGTTGTACGTTGGCGGTTTGGATAAGATGATTGACCAGGCTCAACATCAAGAGGAGCTGGCTCAGATCTTCTCTGGTTTCAAACCGTACGTGGATCTAACCAGGGCGTGTAAGATATTTGCTAATTGGAGTGGTAGTGTTGCTATTGGTAAGCGAATCACACCGCACGAGAGCAAGAAGACAACGCCAGGAAACCACCACTACTGTTTCGTCGATTTCGAGACCAAGGAAGAAGCAAGCTCAGCAACCAAGGCCCTCAACGGCAAGGAAATCCCAGGGGGTCAACTCAAGGTATCAGTGTCAGAAAGGATACCACAGAAGCTCGTTGGTCGTCAACTAGACTCCCAGACCGCTCGTCGATACGATCGTCCCAACAATACCCGTCCTAACAAGCCTGAGACGAAAAACGCTTTAGCTTCCAACAACTGGCGAAGGAAGGATTAGATTTAGAGATAGAATAAGAGTGATGTAAAAACGGCCGAAAATGTTTAGACGAATAGAATGACCCTTAAAAGACTTTTTGGAAGTCTATAGCTGTCGCTGTACATGGGAACTCATGGGATACACGGCAGTAAGCGAACATTGGAGTTGGTAATATCTTATAGACACCCACTATAAGCTGCAGTTATCAAGAAACAGATAGCGTTCAAATAATTTAGAGAGCAGATATACATGAGAATAAATCTGCTGATGATTTCTTTCAACATGGTGTAATATTTTTGTCTGCTAGAATACCACTTACTCAACTTCCATACAGCAGATCCAGTCTGAAATTCAAAGCTGGGATGTGAAACTAAAAACTATGAAAAAAATAAGGACATGAGGAACATCAGACAACTCAGAGAAGAAGAGAAAAGAGAGCTGATCAGTACGTTGAATTTTACCAGCCAGTTGTGAGACAGATGGTCAGTCTTCTATTGATATACTTAAACTGCTAATCCTTGTTTAAGTGTCAAGACTTTATATTGTATTGACGCTCCACAGGATCTTTCAACAGTTAAATATCTTGAAGGCCCACGACCTTAACGGGTTCAAAATTCAATGGGCATGATCGTAATCCACCCTGGTAATCATTCGACATTAAGGATCAGATATGGGACTGACGTTCAGGAACATCTGTAACATGGCTGGTACGGTTAACAGCCATTAAACCCAATTGAAGATTTCGCTCAAGTTACAGACTCTACCGATTCTTCGAAACGTAATAGGGCTGAGTCTGTTGGCAACAGCGCAGTTGGAGATAAGTGTTCTGACCAATGACGGCTAACAAAGTTGTCGATCAGGGTCTCGAGGTGTGAGATTCTTATTTTCTGCCGCTGACAGGAACGGAGCTAGAGCCCCTGAAATTAAATACGAGTATTACAATTGACACCTACAAATCTTATCTTTGATGTTGATGCTTATACTGGCTGGGTAATTCGAGAGAGGTTTGTTCTACGAATTATATGAGTAGGTACCTAAGCACCATAGTAGGTTGCGTTTTGACCACCCCTGGCATGGAGGGTCCCATCCACCGATGGACGCCGGCATTTGGATGCATTGTACGGAGTACCAGCAACTCTAATCGTGGCAACCCTTCAGTTGCAAATGGTCTTCCCGGAGTATCCTACCTATCAGTTCTAGTTATAACATAAATTCATTGGTTCATTCAAATCTAATTGAATCAATCACAATCCATACAACGACTACGTAGCGTCAATACCAATGCGGGACTAAGGCGTTGCCGGTTGGTACTTGTACCTGCGGTTACTCAAAGAGGAAACAGTTCTCGAACCCAACATCAATCCTTCTCCCCAACAACTCCCACTTTTCGCACGACATCTTCAATCTCGTCGCTGCAAAAACTCGCTCCAATGGCAATGGACGAAACAATAGAACATCACGATATCCTCATCTTGGGTGCCGGCCTGTCTGGCATCAACGCTGCCCACGTCCTCAATCAGAAACTCCCCCACCGCTCGTACACAATCCTCGAGGCGCAATCGGCCATTGGTGGAACATGGCGCTTCTTTCGATACCCCGGCTTCCGATCCGACTCATTCATGACCTCATTTGGTCTATCGTGGCATCCTTGGAGACATGAACACAAGATGGCGCAGGCGGGAGAGATTGTGGAATATCTTGAGGAGGCTGTCGATGCAGCTGGGCTGACGGACAAGATTCGGCTGCGACATAAGATGGTGGCGTGTGAATGGCGAACCGATGAGCAACAATGGAGGATAGAAGTTGATGCGGATGGAAAACGCAAGACTTTTATCGCCAATTTTGTCATCAGCTGTGTGGGCTATTATTCGTATGACAAGGCTTTCCAGACGACAATTCCTGGTCTTAAGGGTTTTGGTGGCCAGGTTGTTCATCCTCAATGGTGGCCCGAAGACCTTGATTGCACCGGAAAACGAGTCGTTGTTATCGGATCAGGAGCTACAGCAGTCACTGTTGTTCCATCACTTGCTGAAAAAGCTGATATGGTGACTATGCTCCAGCGCAGTCCATCGTTTGTCATCTCTCGATCAACATCTTCCAACCTCGACTTTTATCTACGCTATCTCCTCCCTTTTTCATTGGCATACTGGCTCATATACTGGAAAGACGTCTTCTTGGAAGTGTTTTCTACTCAACTTCTCCTCAAATTTCCAGAAATGGGTCGCAAAGTCTTGATGAATGGAATGCGGGAGGCATTGCCGAAGGACATTGATGTCAATGTTCACTTCAACCCCAGCTACAATCCCTTTCAACAAAGACTTTGTATGTGCCCAGAAGGAGACTTTTTCAAGGCTTTGCATCGGGATAACTGCGCGATAGTGACAGACACCATTGAGGCTGTCACAAAAGATGGCATTCTTCTCAAATCCGGTCGCGAGCTCGAAGCCGACATTATTGTCACCGCAACAGGACTACACTTCCAACTCTTCGGCGGCGTAACCCCCTTAGTTGACGGCCAGCCCATCGACGTCGGCTCACATTACGCCTGGCGCGGCTGCATGATTGATTCGCTTCCTAATATGGGGTTCGTGATGGGTTATGTCACAACATCATGGACGCCTGGCGCCGATCTTATGGTCAGGACATTAACAAGCGTTGTCAAAGAGATGGAGAAGACAGGATCAACAAGCGTGATGCCGGTACTTGATGCAAAGGAGAAGAACAAACCACAGAAACTACTCATCGGTGCCTCGAGCAATTACTTTGTCAAGGCAGCAGATCGTATGCCCAAGGTGACTGGCGAAGGCCCATGGTATGCACGCAGCAACCCGGTCAAGGATTGGTGTGCGTGGATGTTGGGAGATGTCACGAGTGGACTTCTCTACAGCGGGGGACAAAGAAAGAAGGAGATTTGAGGATTTCGCGCATAGAATTGAATTTGGAAAAGAAAAGAATAACGCCACAGGCTTGCGCCTCCAGACTGTCGGGCTTTGATGGCGTTTGCCTTGCCGATATCCACCGGAGCGACTCTGGACATGATTCATGAATAACGAATAATGGTGGTTTATCTGCGATTTCAGAATCGCACAGTCTTTGTTTAACATAATAGACTACGATCAAGTTTTAAATAGAAACAAAAATAACCTGGATACATAAATGTCTTCCTTGATTGACGATTGAAGTGCTGAGGTGAGGTTGTGCTGAAGAAAAGTCAAAAGTTAACCCCAGGCCTAACCTGAAAAGCAATTGGAAACAAAACGCTCTAAGCTCATCCCGTCTACGGGTGCTTCCGTCAAGTCAAGCCGCAATTGATCCTTTGCATATAGTCTATTCTCTGATTCGTTCACTTATTTATCTTCATGATCAACAATCTCGATCGTGATGAAGAAATGCATCTTCTTGCACATGCTTCGACAATCCCCGGGACTGTTACGCTCGGTTATATAACCTTGCTCTAGCAACCCTGTCCCATCCACTTCTCTTGATAACTTCTATCAATATCTCCAGGCACTGACGAATCTGGGTATCTGAAATAATGGACACCTGATCCTACGTGAATCTACGCCGCTCTATGGCACCAACGCGGTCGGGCGTTGGCCTTAGTCTAGCCCAAAGTCAATTCCTTTGCTCTAAAACGAATTTAGGCAAATCTTGTCTAATAAGTCACATATCTAGTGACTTGACCCCCTCTGAGTTGTCGTTATTCTGAAACTACAACTCACTTATCAACGGTTAATTGATCTATTTACTTGGAAACATGGGGTTTCTGATCGATCAATCGTTAGCCAAGATATGTTTACAGATAATCGCTGTATTGACTGTCGCTCGTATTATCCGTCTCATTCAACGCTGGCATCGTCTGCGCCATATTCCCGGCCCTATTGGTGCAGGATGGTCTTCATGGTGGCAGTGTCGTGGAGCACTCAGCGGTCGTTATCATGAGCATTTAAAGGAGGCAGCTGACCAATACGGTATGATAAACTCGCTAATACACCAACTCAAACAATCTCTCACAGTTCAAAGGACCCCTTGTTCGCATTGGCCCCAATGAGCTTCTCTCCTCAGACCCCGTTGTGCTACGGACCATGTCTGCTGTGCGAAGCACTTATACAAAAGGTGACTTTTACACCAGTGGGAGGATAGTGCCTGGTATTGATAATGTCGTGTCCGAGAGGGATGAGGCTAAGCATAAAGCTATGCGAGCAAAGATGGCACCAGGTGTAAGTCTACTGAAGCTTGGCTTGACTTCCTCATATAATGCTGATGGCTTGTGAAGTATTCCTTTAAAGAAAATGAGGGCTTCGGTTTTGAAGGCGGCATAGATCGACAACTACTCAACTTCATTTCTCTCATCGACCGGAAGTATCTGTCAACTATAAGAGAGTCACGGCCAGTTGACTTTGCAGAGAAGACCCAGTTCTTCGCTCTCGATGCCATAGGCGATGTATCCTTCGGAGAACCATTCGGATATCTATCGAAGGATGAAGACCTTTATCAATATAATGAGATAAATGCTACTTCACTTCCGATCATGAACATGGTGTCTGTCTACCCATGGCTGGGAAGGATTGTTCACCGGTGGCCGCTGAGTCTGATGTTACCGCGAGAGGAGGATCAGGTTGGGTTTGGAAGATTGATGGGGTGGGTTTTTGAGAAGTATTAATGGTCCAAACTGACTTGAGCTGCAGATTCGCAAATCAGTTTGTTCGTAAAAGACTCGCAGATGGCACTGCATCGAGAAAGGATATGATGCAAGTTCATATCAACAGTGGTATGAATGAAGAGGAACTCATCCAGCAAGCCTTCATCTCCATGTGTGTCCCTCAGGAATCGTAATAAGATCATTTCACTGACAAACTTTAGCATCGCCGGCTCCAACTCCACTGCACACGCTCTCCGCATGATCATCCTCTCACTCATCACAAACCCAGCAGCATACCGCTCTCTCATTAATGAGATCAGCCAATTCGCTTTATCCGTCAGCAACCCCATCTCCTGGGCACAGACCCAAACGTTGCCGTACCTCCAAGCCGTTGTTCGCGAGGGTCTGCGCATCTGGCCTCCCGTTGCTGGACTTGGTTTCAAGCAAGTGCCCCCGGAGGGCGATACCATCAACGGCTTTTTCGTCCCGGGCGGAACACAAGTTGGTCAGGGGTTCTATGCTGTTGGTCGATCTCGTCTTGTTTGGGGCGATGATGCTGATGTGTTCCGTCCTGAACGGTGGTTACTTGCTGGGGAGGACAGGTTGAGAGATATGATAGCGGCATTTGACACGCACTTCGGTCACGGTAAATATTCCTGCTTGGGAAAACCGATTGCCCTCATGGAGATTCACAAGGCTGTTTTCGAGGTATGTCAGCTCGCATCTACTCATAAGTGCTGCCGCTAATAGATGGCAGTTGATCAAACGCTACGATTTTGCTGTACTGGATGCTGAAAGACCCATCAAGGCCCAGACTTCCGTCTTTCTCTTTGCTTCAGACTTTTGGGTCACGATCACTAGGCGTGATGAGAAAAGAAATTAGTTTGTAGCGTTGGATGTGATATTGGTGTTGCTACAGGTACATTAATCATGTTTTAATAATAACAACATACAATTCGATCTATGGCCTCAACAAAAGCTGTGGGCAGGGTGGACCGCTCGCTGTTGCGAAGTGAACACGACCCAACGTCTCTATTTGTTACTGAACAGTGGTGCCGAGGCAGACGAACAGAGGCCTTGCTATTGTGGTTCCAAGAAGGTGTTTTCTCGGGTCCAACAGTCAAGGGTTGACCGGTATGATGTCTCAAACTGCCATTGCTGCATCTCGGAACTTTTGGTGAGCTCGAAGGGGTATATTTGAGCGGCATGCAGAGATGGAGTACTGAAGGGATTTCCCTCCCTTCAAATGTTTAAACCTCCTCTTCTTCAGGTTTCCTCGACGGTGTACCGAGTGTTTCAAGTCCTCTTGCTCCTACCATCTCTACTGGGGCATTTGCTGGAACGTCCACACCCTTCCCATCAACCACCTTTCCTTGCCCCATAGCCTCTTGGTATTTCCGGCCCGTCTCATCCAGTAAAGCCTGAACCTCTCCTTCTCTTTTCACAATCTCTTCACGTTCCTTTTTTAGCTTCTCCACTCGATTCTGTTTACCCTTCATCTCCTCTTCCATCCCCTTCAATGTGGTCTGCAAACGAGCTAGACATTCTGTCAAGCTGGGCAGAGGTGATATCTTGGGTGGTGCTTGTAATAAGTCCTGGCTGGGATCTTTTCGAGGCTTCTTCAAGCCATCCATACCTGCACGTGTTTGCGCAGCTTCGTATGCGATTCGTCGTTCTGCATCGCTATCGGACGAAGAATCAGAAGTGTGACCTTCAGCAGCTGTGATGAGCTCCTCCATTTGCTTCCGATCTTGTTTCCGTCTCTCCTTTTCGGCGCGTCTGCCAAGCGAAAGCCCACCATCCTCGACGTAGGTGTCGAAACCTTCACCAAGGTCTTCGTCTTCGGCAATTAATCGTGTGTCATCCTTCTTCTTGCGCGCGAATGGGTCCTCGTCATCCTCGACTGACAAAAAGTCCTTCTCAAGGGCTAGTCGTTTACGCCGTTCCTTCTTTTCTTGAATTTCGGCTTCAGACAAGATAGTTGTGGGCTGTGGTTGGTTGAGCTCTGATGAATCAACAACGAGTGCGCCCTCAAGTTCAGAAGCATCCAAGTCCATCAGATCACTGTCGTCGGGTGGTAATGTGGAGGGCCTTTGGGGAGTATTCGGCGTAGATGACTGTAGCTCTTCGAGGTATTCTTTGCTGTACTTGGGCCGGTCGTCATCGTCTCCAATAGACCTCATGGGAAGGCCTTTCGTACCCAATCCTCTCTTGATAGCACTGTTTTCTAATGCGCGCCCTAAAGGCAGCTTTTTAGGAGTGAAGACCTCTGTGGCCTCGTCATCTCCTACAGTGCTATCGTCCCCGCCGAACGATAGCCGTGAAGCCTTTTTCGGTTTCTTTTTGCCTTTTAGCGATCCCGATCGACTGATCGCTGGTCGAACTACCACTGGCCCATCGTCTTCGTCGTCGTTTGCAGCTGGGGCGTCTCCGAGACCCTCACCATCCGCCGGGTTGAAGCTCTTCCTTAATCCGGACTGTCGAAAAGGTTTCCTACCAGCTTTCGCACCGAATAGTTGTTTAGCAGGTTCTGTATTTGCAAGGGTCAGCCTTGATCTCATCAGCAAGAGTCGCACGTCCGTAATCTGGGTACACTCACCATCGCTATCAGCATTGTTGGTACTTGCTGCTGCTGGGGCATTTTCGCCAGCATTATCGTCGGCGACCTTAATAACCTTGGCCTTTCTTTTTGTAGAAAAACCCATGATGCAATTGTTTTTACTGTTGGCGCAATGCAGTTTCAAGTTAAAGTTCGCGACGCGGATTAAGGTGACGTGCATTTTGGCTCGAGATCTTATCAGCACGTGATCTCGAATGATCACCCAGAGAAATGTAGCTCTAGGCCGCGATCGCGTCGCATGAAACAGCATCCAAGTATTCAAACAATCGACTGCTCAAGATGGCACCCGCCCAACCCGAGCTCAAAAAGGTCAGCTTCTATCTTTCCCGAGTCGCATGCCCACTGGATTTCTCCTCGGGAATTTCTCAGCCCGAAGCCTTGCGATCTGCTACCACTGATCCATAGCTAACTTTTCTATACAGTACCTCGACAAGCGCCTGTTCGTGCAGTTGAACGGCAGCAGAAAGGTCATCGGTATCCTCCGTGGCTACGATGTAGGGGATCCCCTTACGAAGTTGTTTGAACAGAGCTGATGGTACTAGGTCTTCCTGAACATTGTCCTAGACGAGGCGGTGGAGGAGAAGGACAACGGCGAGAAGGAGAGAATTGGTATGGTTGTACGTTTCCCTGACTCCCCTTCTTAACATCAGAGGAGAATATGCTAACGTCTGGGAAGGTCATCCGTGGTAACTCGGTGGTGATGCTCGAAGCTCTGGAACGAATCGGCGGAGACGACCGACGCGGAGACCGATAATCCACAACAGCGGCGGAAACATTTGAAGAGACGATGGAAATTATGTGATCTTTATTGGCGTTGAGGTCGAAAATGAGACAAGTCCTTGTGGATAGTTTATTTGGGTCACGTCTTGTTAGGCATCAAGAGAGAGCTGTTATATTGCGTCCACCCAAACACTACTCCTTCTTCTCCCAGGCCTTCTCGTCGTAAGATTCCATCAACTGGCCAGCATACGCCTTCTGCCAGCCCTTGATACCTCCAATCAGAATTTCAGCTTTGATGCCGGTCTCTTCAACTTCATCGAGGTAGTCCTGCATCCAGCCAGCACATCGTGGGCCTCGACTACCACAGCTCCCTGGAGCATTATTAGTACTGAGTCGGGCTTAGCTATTTAGATGGTGATTACTTACCACAATAAAAGATGATTCTCTTCACACCTGCCTGTTTGACAAGTTGATAGATCTGAGGACGGGTCTGATAGAACGTATGAGCGGGGAGGTTGATAGATGTAGCGATAGTGCCGCCCTCCCAGTCCGTCCTTCGCACATCAACGAGAAGAAAATCTCGATGGGCGTTTTTTCCAGAAGCTGCATTCACTTCGATAACTTTAGCGATGATTGCTGGGTCGGTTCGAGGACATTCGGCCTTTGGTTCGGGAAACGCCTCCCACCATTGCTTCTGCGGGGTGTCTTGCGGGGCGTCTTCTGCCATGATGTGTTTTCTTTGAAGTTTTGAGGAGATTCTGGTTAGGTATTCAGGTCTCGCGATGTCAGTAAAAGAATTTTTTGGATGCTTGGAGAGAATTGTTAACACTGCAGGTTTGATTGTGAGGGGACTTTAGGTAGGATGGTGGTTGATGACGATGGAGTGCGACTCCGGAACTTTTACCCCGAAATCTGCTGGTGGTTCAGAGTCACTTCTCATTTATCAACGACACGCTACATAGGATTTTTGATACGGGAGATCCTTAGATTGAGATGGATTAAGAATTTATAAATATGACAAATGGCGCATATCAAGATCAAACTTGGATGTCATCCAGTTCTGGACTGGACAATTAAGCTCATCCTCCATTCGTCATGTTTCATTGACTCACAAATATCTGAATAGAACTTGTACTACATAGATTTATGACTGGAGCTACTGTTTTCAACTGGTTGATATTAACCCATCGCCTCGACGGCTTCTATCCCCCCCCAACGAGCCTGTGCTCTAGCAGCCATCTCCCAAAAGCTGCTGGGTTGAAAGCTGACAAAAAAAAAGCATGAATTAGACATATCCAATCTGAAGGTAAATTTCTCAATACAACAACTCCAAACTTTCAAAGCCAATGTGACAAAAATACTAACAGCAAGTATCAAAGGCAAATATCGTGACTGGGCCTGGCGGCCCAAACCACTCAAGTGATCTCATGGGCTCCATGGAGACACACCGAGAAGTCGCAGTGCATTCTCAAACACCTGCCTTGCATTCTCAAAGAGAGCATATCTTGCCTCGCTGGCTGCTTCAAGGCCAGTCCAATCTTTCTCGTCATCCTCGTCGAGCGTGGCCGATAGTTGATCGACGAGCCGTAGCAGGTATACAACAATAAACGATGGCTCAAGAGTTCTGAAAGAGCCATGTGCTGCGTCTGGATATTGCAGAAGGATGCGTAGAAGCTCAGCATAATCTTCCTCTTCCAGCGAAGCATAATTTAGTGTGATGTAGTCGAAGTTGGCAGGCACAGATTCTAGTTTCTTAGATAACCTGGCGTAGCAGTTTTGAATAGCTGCACCTGACTCGCCCTCAAGCGGTATCATTTTCTTCGAATCGCTCGTGTATGTGGTATTTCGCTTGTGGTAATGGTCTTGGATGACTAGACCAGCAAGACCAAGTTGTTTCACTGATCTGACGGATTTGTCCACATGAAATGATTCCTCCTCTTCTTCTTCAAGACCAGCATTCATCATTGAGCGACATCCGTCAATGTAATCGCTCAAAAGCGCTGCGCCCTTCAATTCCTCTGGAAGTCCATTAATCTTAGCAAAAGACACATGCTGGATGCGCTCAGCAAGGTCCTGCCGTCCCATAAGCTCGAGAGTCTTGGTCACCCGGTGAAAGTGCATCTCCTGCTCCATTGCAACAACATATATCATCTTGTCGAACTTGTGTTTCTTGTATCGGTCAAACACAGCAGCGAGATCGCGTAGCAAATACGAGGTCGTTCCGTTTCGGTAGCGCAACACCGCAAGCGAGAGTCCCTTTGCGTCGTGTTTCGAAAAGTCGATCTTCCAGGAATCATCGTGCTCTTCGTAGATGCCATTTTCTTTCAGAGCCTGTTCAACTTCGGCAATAGACTCAGCAGTAACCTGTGACTCTCCGGAGTATTCGTCAAATTCGACTCCAAGTTGTGCGTACGAATCGGTGTAGTCTTTCACAGTTGCATCACGGAAACGCTGCCACACTGCGATAGCTTCCGGTTCCTTATCCTCCATCTTCTTGAAGAAGTTATCTCTCTCGGCATACAAGCCCCGCGACTCAATCTCGGTGACATCCTGCCCGCTCGCCTTCGCAGTCTTACATTCTTCCACTTCTGGTTTGAATAAATCCTGAATCTTGTGGTTGACTTCGAGGAGATGGCGGAGCGGCTGTTTCGCAAACTCATCCTCAGAGCCGAACCTCTGCCAACCTGCTGCGAGAAGCCCAATCTGCTTTCCCCAGTCGCCTAGGTAATTTATCTTGGCGACATCCCAGCCCATACTAGAGTGAATGTTTGCGATATATGTGCCAATCAATGTGCTTCGCAGGTGCGACACCTGAAACTCGCTCGCCATATTAGGAGACGAGTATTCCACGAGGACCTTCTTCTTGGGCCCATCAGGTGTAGAAGGATCGGCGAGGCCGAGCGACATATCATAGCCGTACGAGGCAGACCTGTCGCTGATGTATGATAGTAAGAGTCGAGACAACGTATTGGGCGAGAAAAAGACCTGCAGACGAATGCCATCCTTGAGAGGACATCCAAAGGGTGGTGTTCTTGGTAGCTATGTGCAAGGCTATGTTAGTAATTTGGGCTATGTATAGTGCCGACTGCCAAGTGACCCTACCTTCTGAAGAAGATCTTTTGCTAGGTCTTCGTGGTTGATGCCTTGGAGTCTAAGCTTCGGGGCCACAATTACAAGATCGCCCATTCCCGTAATGTTGGATGTCTGGATAGCATCATAGGCAACCAGTCGGTCGCAATCGAGAAGTTTCTGGAGGATATCGGCGAGGTAAACTCGGAAGATGTCCTGCGGATTGTGCACAATGTCTGCACCAGGGTATTCCGGAATTGGTGTATGCAGTCCTGCCTTTCCCAGCAGATTCTCAAGGCCACTGACGGAGCAAGTTGTTGCTGCCATAGCCACGATGATATCAAGATGGTGTTGAAATGTAAGGGGAATCAGAGGTAAGAGCTTTGGTTGCCTCGTCACAGTGGCCAAGGTTGGCTGAAAAGACAAGCGCGCCCGATGCCATTTGAACTGTGAGGGCAGGAGTTGTCGGGTATCAACATTTGTCTTTTGAGAGCCTCACTTTTGTGAATATGGAATTTGATTTGCTGGGGAAGCTTCCACGCCGCTTTGGTGTTGCCCAACCTCCAAGATGCGTGATGCGTTGGCAGTCACGCATAACACCAATGATTCGCCATAAAAAAGGCTTCCATATAGTATTGGTTAACAACCTCCCGGTTGAAAGGATGGTGATACTTTATTTCGTGCTCTGAGGTGATAGAGAATGCACTCGATATGCATGCTTATTAAGTCTTTTCTTCGACAGCGGGGGAAACGTGTCTATCTCGGACATGACGATCTTGTTGCCCAAGACCTGGTATACGGTCCCAAGATATCAATACATGAGAAGAAAGACCAGGCAACAGAAAGGTACCTAACAAGCACGGAGCGCTGTGATTTGATCGCTGCTTATTTTGAGGCCCTTCTGGAACTTTCATAAGCCTCCATTGTGAAACCATCAAGAGGCTTGCATAATGTAAACACCTTTTCCGAGGGATGATCACATGCTGATACTGCCAAATGGTTATTAGTCTATTGCTTCTTTGGGGTATTCGAAATTCGCATTGCTTTACTGCCAACTCGACCTGTGTATCCTTCCAAGAAAAGCAACGATCGTACCAAACTGATGCACAGCCGCAAGATGCCCCAACTTGCGAGTCTTCCATTCAATCCAATCCACATGTTGTATCGTTGATTGAAGTGCCTCACATCTCAGAAAAATGATTAGCATCGTGAAAACTGGCCGCGAA
Organism: Fusarium sp. NRRL 53497; assembly: GCA_013184445.1. NCBI lineage: Eukaryota > Fungi > Ascomycota > Sordariomycetes > Hypocreales > Nectriaceae > Fusarium > Fusarium sp. NRRL 53497. The sequence continues at coordinate 126,228 of JABCJZ010000020.1, read as the reverse complement.
TTTTAATCATCCTGCTCTGTCCCGTCGAGATCCGTACCGAAACACAAACCACAAAATTCCAATGATACAGAAGACATTGAAGGTTACCACCATAGCAATGTATCCTTGCCATGCGGACGAATCGCCCGGGCCTGGCTTACCAGTGTAGACTTGGGCGATGAGGTTCATAATAGCCAAACCCTATGCTTCTTAGCTCTGGGGTTCCAAACAAGAACTACTGCTGGTGAGGTACACACAAGCGCTGCAACCGTAACTTGTTCAATTGCCCTGTCTCTTGTCTGCTGTTCAATTGCATTGGCATTATTTCTCTGGAGTATATTCCAAGTTAGCCTATAAGCCGAGGATAGCTGAAAAGAAGCCATTAACTTGCGACAAACATCCTCAAATATTTCCCTGAGATGCTCAAGGCCCGTACTGATGTCCCTCAATTGGCTGCAAGAGTATTTTACTGCTCTAAGAGATTTGATAGCCCCCGGTTCGGCCTGCAACCTCTGCCATAATGGTCCGTAGGGTACTTCGTCTGAGCCGACCATAACATCGTCCGTCAAGAAGTGGTTCACCTTTTCTGCCAGCCTTGAATTGAAATGAACTAGGTGGTTCAAGATTATCGGGAATTCCTTTCTCCACTTATCCATCATTTGACGTATGACTGGGTCGGTAGATCGGTGTTTTGGGATGGCAGTCTATGAAGTCAGTCAAAAACGAGCTCTCTGGCGTTGAAAGCCACCCCCCCTTGCTTCTCAACAACTCAATATACCTATAATTTACATAAAGGTCCATGATATCCTTCAAGCACTCTTGTGAATTCGCGTGATACTCAACAATTTTCTCAAGTTGCCTGTCTAGTGCCACGAGTGAGCACGCCCGTGGGGACCGAGCTCTCTTGACCTCTGGCTGGAGAGTGATGGGGTCTTCAGGTCCGCCTATGCGTTCAATTTCTTCCTCGCCTGTTAGTCTCGACTCTTCCCCAAAAAGAGTCATCGTCTAGACAAACTGTGGTCGAATATTGTTCACTGCAACCCGGAAATATGTGAGAAGACAGCCACATGGAGGACGGCGTTATCTGGGACGCAAGAGCTCTCATGTCGATTTTGGGACGATGGCCGGTACTCGAGTTTAAGGAAGTCGATTTGATATCGCTGTCGAAGCATTCTGCTCTTTGAAAAAGTGCGGGTATTCGACTGATCTTCAGTGCGGATTACAAGGCATGGTAGGTTGTATTCGATGAGGAAACAACTGTTCCTGATCCACTCGTCCTGGAAGTATGGATTAGTGACACCGGCCTGCCCCTCAACGTATGTACATAGTACTTACAGGATCACTCAAACTCATTTCGGGAACTGGGCTTGGGTTAAGGTAGTGCGCAAACAGTTTGCGAAAACGATAGACTTGCGAGGCGCTCTTCTCAAGAGTGCCAGTATGCTGACCCTTTGGGTTGCTTATGTAGCTTGAACGGGTCAGCATAACAGCAGATATTGTGGGTGTCTTTGGCTAACTGACATTCGCCTTGTGTTACCGACTATCTCAACTCCCAGCTCTTTGCCGAAGCGCTAGATGTGTGCCATAGTCAGTTACAGGACTATCCCGGAGTTTCATGATTGCTGAGCCAGCTCTTACATACCTCTTGTTGCATTGCTTCGCAAAACTCGGCGTTATTCAAGAGACGCTCGTGAAGAGGTCGAGAAGGAGCAGGGTCTTGAGGATTCAGCTTGCAGTCAAATATCCAAGCTTTCGGCTGCTGTGCATCTTCCAAATGTGAGTTCTCGGGGGCGTCTGGGATGAAATTCCTGATCATGAGACATGTACCTTCATAGAACTCTTGAACCTGTACAAACCTGTTTTTCCATCGAGGTTAATTTTGAAAGAGGATCATGAAGGCCATGATCTCATCAAATTCTTCACCGGTTTCTCTAAGATATACGAGATAAGGCTTCCTCCTTTCGCTCGCTCTTATTCTGACTCTATGCCCGAATTGCTTTCCCCATTCATACGTGTCTGTCCAGTGGGAAGCGACAACCACGACAAACTCGAAAGTCTCTATCGCAAAACATCCAAGGTTGGCGATGCCGGAGATATTGCGACCTTGCCGGCTTCGGTATATTCTCGATCATTAGGCCCGTACTTCACCACAAGCCATAACAGCGCGCCAACCCTGTGTTTCTATGGTTCGAATCCTTCAAGTCAGAGGTAAGATAATTATCAAGACTAGCAGATGTTGTCAGAGAAGTTTATATATGAAAAGGGAAGATGCAGTGAGGCAGCATTGGACTTACACATCCATCATTTTGGGCTCGGGTCCAACTTGACCCGGCTGCAACCACTTCCTTGGAGAAAGTGCATATGTCAGAGTTTGAGAGATTAGTATTGGTATTCATGATATACCTAAGTTGTGATGATAGAACACCAAATCAAGGGGGGTGTCGACTAACGACCTGGGATTAGAAGGCAGTAGCTTTTTGGGCATGTATCACAGACGCAGCCCATCACAGGTAGCCAGGGAGAAAAGGTAGGTTCTCGAACAATGGAAGTGCTCCATCTAGAGTGGCTTGCCGAATTGCTTAGCAGTTTGGGCACTGACTCCTCACTCATGCATTGCATAGCCATCTTTCTCGTTTTCAACCCACCAGGCTGTCACCTTGCAGCAAAAACCTCGCATGTGAGGCCCCCAATCGTGTCGGGAATCCTGCCTCGTGGTAATAATGAGTAGAAAAGAATTTATCTGTTTGAACATCTTCATTAGATGTTTTGTCTAGTTGTAATTTGCCTTAATCTATTTTTCAGTACCTAGGCGACAAGTTCTGATGCGGCAATTAGGAAGCACTTTCATAATTCCGCACTGCCAGCAAATTTCTGCTTTGACTGCTACCTTCAATCTGATGTCTCTTTTTAGATGAGCTGTCTGCCACATGTCCATAAAGCAAGCTTACTCGGTAAGTTCGAGATGGGGTTGCAGTGGTTTACCTATTTTACATTCACATATTCCATGCATCCTTACACGGCCACATCCACCAAGATCTGGTTGGGTTTGAAGCCAGGTTCAATACTTTATTCTACAAAACAATGATGTGTTTTTCATTACTAAATCCTGTGTAGATGTGAAAATAATATCCCAGAGCTGGGTTTGACTTGCTAACAGTTTCTCATCTCACACGTCAGATCATCTTGATTGCTCTCTAGCTCCAATAACGGCCCATTTTTGTCAATCGCAGCTCGACTGCTCAGCCTCATTCTCTATTTCTCCTCACCCAAACCTCGCATTAGAGCGGCGTGTAGGACAATTAGGGCAGCGAGGCGTATAGCAACTTGGGCACGGATCCACGCTGACCTTCATTCCCCTCTGCCCACAAACACACTCGTAAATCGTTAGCAGATAAGTTAGTAACAAGGAAGAGAAGCATCGTGCACTTACACAAACCCATATCCAAACAACCTTCTTTCGAGGCGGGAGCTCATTGATAGGAATTAGAGAAAGATTGGAAGGTATAGCTGAAAAGGTAAAGAATCAGCCTTTCAAATCAGTGCAGTATAAGAGAAGGAGTAACAGAACGTTTAGTCATACCTTGAGGGTTAAAGCACTTTTCAGGCCTCAATTCTAAATTCAAGTGGCTAAGTTGCAAGGCATCTTGTGCTTCTTGCATCTTTAAGGCGTTTGCCTCAAACGTTGGAGGGGGTCGTGATAGGTTGGTATTATCCCCTCGTGACAGCCTGCATATGCGCCCCTTGATATTGTCCTCTTCTTTGAGTAAGCCTTCAAAAGCACGCTAGAACTTCAAGCCCCTTTCGAATTGGAAGCAATAACCACAATTAATTTGCAAGTTGTCTTGGAAAAGGACAACTGGTCCAAGTCGTTCTGATAGGTATTGAGAAAGGAGTGCAATAGGTATGAATAAGCTAGGGCATAGGTAGGGATAGGAATTGAGGCGTGTGGCCAGGTACTTATATGAACGCAGATAGGCAGGAATTTAAAAACATTGATCCCAGCTCATCGTAATCTCAAACGAACAGGACTTAAGCTGTTCAAGTGGCATGCCAGGTAACACTGATCGCTAAAAGTTGCGACATAAATTCGAGCTATCCGGTGACGGAAAGGGGAGGATTCCTCCGCTGATGATTGTAAGTCAGCTTGTCATCCAGAGGACAAATTCATCCAAGGTACAGCATGAAAACTGACCCCATTCCTTCCTATTCACAGCTTGAGGGCAAGCTAAGTGATGGCTATGCTCTTTGACACCATCATGACCCTTGAAATTGGTACATCCGTAACCGCTGGCTGCGACGAGGGCTTGTTGGCGTCTGTTCTTGATAGGACAATCAAATTCAGGACTGTAGGCGACATTTTGAACCCAAACTTCAAGGGCCCTGTCCATTCGGCGAACGATGCTTATTCTCAAGACTGACTTATGCCCCTTGCAACGACCATCAAACTATATAATTCATTAGTGCCATTGTTATGGAGAGGCCACTTCGCATAGGTACTTTCCATATATCGGGTACCAATAACATTCATAGGAGCTAGATATGCTGCAGTATGCAAGCTCGGGCGGGCCGAGCCACACCTTGCTTGACAAGGAGGTCGCTAAGCTCCGATTCCTGACCGGTCGATGTGGGAGAATATAAAGTGAGCCTTAATGATTGTGAAACGTCTCAGTATCTGAGACACACGCATGCTGATAGCCGCTCAACAATGCAAAGTCTCCGTTCTGAGGATTCAGCCGCTCCCCATATACGAGAGCTTCCCAGCCATGACATCATAGAGCTCTCCTGTAGCGAGATAGACATGGCCAGAAGAACCATACCATCCCTAAAATACATATGATATTGAGGATGATGATCAAGGAAAGATATCCAGGTAGTGAGGAAGGGTCGTCCTTCTCTGGTTTGCTACCATACACTTGAGCAACCAGAGACAACCCTTGTAGGCCCTTATTCGTTTAGCCATGCGCTGCCTTATATAGAGCGTAGTTAGACTTACAAACCCGGCGATGACGATTCGCAACACCGTGTTGTCCTTGTTTTGGTCCTCGGCCCTATGGATGTTTGTCTTCAAGGTCAGTTACTTCTGCATGCAAGATTCTAATCTGCCGTGTAGTCAAAAATACTAGCTCATAAAATTGAAACTTACCTCATTACTTGCCTCCTCACGTCTATGACGATCACGCCAGGACTCTTCATGGAGCCCTTCTTCTTCAAGTTTGACTGATTCATAGGCCGTTTTGAGCTGCTCGAGGTGAACTCCGGTGGCTCTCAGTTGAGTATGGAGGCTCTTGATCATGCGCAGTGATCTCAAGGCTCCATGATCGCCCTGCAGACTCTGCCATAATATTCCATGAAATGATTCGTCCGTGCCCACTTTGAGATCTTCCACCACAAAGTCATTTACTTGTGATGTCAGGCTTGAATTGGAGTTCATGACCTTTCTTAGCACCCCGGGGAACTCTTGTCTCCATTTCTGCATTCTTTCGTGTGAGTTGCTAATACTAACTCCATCTCGTATCATGCCGGCCTGTCTACAAAGTTAGCAAGAGTGACTCGACGAAACCCTGCTTGCTCTCAAACGGCTTCTTAAAGATAGCTTGACTTACATAACAATCAAGACTTATTTTGAGATGGTAGTGGATATCTTCATGGTACTCAATGATCTTTTCTAGTTGTTTTGAGAGAGCCAGGAGTGCATAGGCTCGAGGTGACCAGGTGATCTCCCGGTTTTCTATTTCGGCTTGGATGATGATGGGATCTTCGGCGCCAGGATAGCGGCCGATCTCCTCCTCGTCATGTAGTCTTGATTCTTCATCGAAGAAGTCATCGTCCAAACAGACCGCAGTCCAATAGTGGTCACTTTGACCAGTTATCATAAATGAGTAAACACCTTCATGAAGGACTAGGCTATCACTGGAAAGGGCACTCTCCCGGACTTGTTGAGCAGAGATAGGTTTTCGGAGATGTATGAAATCAATATCATAGCGGGCTCGAAGATCTTGATCCGTGGCCGAGAATTTGCGATTATCCTGGCGATCTCGAGTGCCGATTGCAAAGAAGGGAAGATTGAAGGCGATGACAAAGCTTGAACCCCACCAATCCTGAATAGCGTATCCTTAGTCAGTTCCTGAGACATATGCTCCGTCTTCGACATTTGCCTAGGTATAATAAAAGGTTGGCTTACGGTATCGAGCAACATTAGGTTGGGAACCGGGGTAGGTGTAAGGTAACCAGCCAAGAGCTTGCGGTATCCGTCGACTTGCGATGCAGGCACGCTCTTGATAAGAGCCATTAGACTAGCTCCGTTCGGATTGCTGATATATCTTGATATGGGAGTTAGTGAGACTCCGTGTAAGTGAGACACTGCGAGAAACTTGCATTCGACGAGCATTTACAGCAACTTCCCTTGCTGCATCTTCATCAAATACCTAGTTTGTACTCCGGTTAGCAATTTAGATCAACGGCTGTGCTGGTACGTTATAGCATGCGTACTTTGAGTCGTAAAGCTGCGTTTAGCTCGATGTTGTTTAGAACCTTGTTACGCCGAGGGGACGTAGCTCGTTGGGCGATCGGGTTGCTGTCAGATACCCAAGCCTTGGGCTCCTGTACATCACGAAGTCGAGTATTCTCCGGGACATCTGGGATAAAATGCCGAAGAGTGAAATCGCCATGCTCGCAAAATCCTTCAACATTTGAGAGACAGCGTTCCCAACCTGGGGAGCTTGGATAAGGAATGATAAAGGCGCAAATATCATCAACTTCCTCTCCAGTGTCTCGGAGAAGGTCGAGGTATGCCTGGTTCTCATCTCTGGTAAGAACAGTGATTTTGTTTCCAAATTGCCTGTCCCACTCGCTCAACTCATACTGGTCATTTGCATTGCTTGAACGAAGCACCAGTGCCCCAGTCATTTCCTGGGGATTTATCGAATTTGCGTCCATTCAACAAGTAGATCCAAAAGACGATTGCGAACTTGGGTGAAGTCAGAAAATAAAACTTAAAAGTTGATGGTTCAGGATGTTAACGTGTCTCTATATAGATATAATTACTCTGGTTCTTTTCCAATGTTTAGTTATGCAGTATTGCCCAGTTAGGCATTTCCTCAGGCTGACTCTCCATAATGGTTGCATCCAACATCAATAATTCCCAAGTGAGATGTTGTCAAGGTGTCCAAGTCCGCGTATAATGTAAATGTATATCCAATGTCCGAGCTACAATTTATTTCGACCATTCTCAGGTCTGCCTTAACATCGTCCAAGATTAAGAGGACTCCCTCGCCCGACATAGTTATAATTGGTATTAAGAACGAGTGTTGAAGCGACGAACTTCGCAATTTGGGCAGCGATGAGTTGCACATTGAGGACAAGGATCAATACTGACCTTCATTCCACCCTGTCCACAAGCGCACTGGAGAATTGTTAGTATATACATCGTTGCCGCCGTCTGCTATGAGATTGTAATTTGGGCACTCACACAGATCCAGACCCAAACAACCTTGCGAGCCGGTAACTCGTTATTATGGGTAGAAGAAAATTGGAGGCGAACTGTTTAGAAGAATTATATTAGCCTCTCGAGACAAAATATCAGGGGAGGGAGGCTCACATTTGAGGCCAGAAACGGCGCTTAGCCCTATGTCGGACCCAACATCATCACTGCGGCCATGAGGCTGTGCTGAATTGTGATTTGTTCTACAAGGCATACCGAGGATTCCTGAAGGCGAGCCGAGGAGAGCTGGCATTGGTTCTGTCAGCTTCTGGACGTCACATCATCTCCATCTGGCATACTCACATTTTGTATCTCACGTCGTGGGGGAATCAAATGATAACTGATTAAAAGTTTAACATCGACAACAGGACGGTAGGCTTCCTCTTCTGGCTTTAATCCGGTCCAGGTGGTGTTGTAAACGAGGTAAGTGTTTGACAGGAGTTCAAAGTCATGAGGCGGGAAACGCGAAACTTCAAAGGCTTCTTTCATAGGAACGGAGGATATCCGTCTCTTTTGTGCTCTCCATGTACAGGCAGTTTTATATACGAGGGAGTACAGACGAAGCACAGTAGCTCTTCCTGGCGATCAATCGGATCTTCCAACAGGCTAGATGCATATGGGAGATCAAGGTTCTATCCCTGGCAGGCGGCTACATGCCCTTCCATCCCCTCGAGAACATGTCGCACTACAACTGGTGGGTACTGACATATTAGGCAAATTGCCTTATCCAAGTGTCGGTCTGATCTTTGTGTTTCCAGCTTCGACGTTGTTACGTCACTTGACTGGATATGTCTTGTGCCTGAGCTTAGAAGGTGACCACGAAGTTTCCCCTCTCGTTACATGAATAAGCTGATCCTAACCTCGCAATGAGTCTTACCAGTGAACAGTATGGAACTATCGTAGATCTTTGGATACATTCATGTGCTAGTGTGACAAGGCCATACCATGTTTGTGAGTTATATGTTGATAGAGTTTTGTGATGAACAAGGATGATGCCTATCATCGCACATTTGTGTTCCAACAAAACTGGTGAATGATGGTTTTTATAGTGAAAAGGGGGCTATTGAGAATAGTTCCACTTTATTAGACTTCTGAGACTTAATAAACACCCTCTTGTGGCCATGCTTTTCTTGGTCACTTGACAAGACTTCTGAAACCTGGACCGGTCACTTGGCCATACCATTCTCGGTGAGTCACCAGTACGGTATATTGCTGTTCTGCACTCGTCCTGGTTAGTCCTACGAAAAGAACCCGGTCCGAAAGCTTTACCATCTGGATATAGAGCCCCTGAGCTAGCTTGCGAATACTAAGGAATTGTACAATGTTAGACGACCTCGGCCTTGAAAAGGACGTATGGCATGGGTTTTGCAAACTTATAAAGAACGGCTGAGCCGTGAAACAACTGCTGAGATTATACGTCCAATGTGGGAAATTAAAACAGGCCTCAAAATCTCCAATCTGGTCTCAATGGTGGAAAGATGTCAAAGGCTTTTGGCTACTATTTCCAAATCGCGATTCAGGTATGCGTGAATCTCCGGGTTGCTGCTGATCTACTATGTGTCTACAGGGATAAGCCTGTCAAAATCTCCAAATGACCATCTTATACCTTTGAGGCTGATGGCCTTGAACAAGCACACGCATATTTTTGAAACATTGCAAGGATGGTACAGGGTTTAAATGACATCTACTAGCTTTGCATACTTAGACGTGACTGCTTGAGCCGCCACGGTTTCGTATGAGGTCTTGTATATATCTGTCGTCACTGCACCGTCGCCATCTCTGAGGCTCGACTGTGTCTCATTCAACTGATTGCTATTGTTCGTGTAACCTCTGGGTGTAATAAAAACGCCACATAATCCTTCTTCGGCCACGTCACAGTCCAACGTGCTTGAAATCCCAGTATCACACAGGAGACGTCCTCCTCCCTCTCATCCGCAACGCCGTCCTTGTTCTCCGCCGCAACATTATACCAACCCGCCGTATTCTGAGGCAATCCCCCATATAAACAAGTAAATACTTCCAAGAGCCCATAAAGTCTTTCAAACAATGCAGTTGCTCCATAAAAAACCGAACAATCTTCACATAAAGCTTATAAGCCCAGTGGCAAAACTTTGCGAGATATGGAGACACAATTCCCCAGAACGGTGCCACGCATATGATGAGACAGAGAATGAAGCTGATCCACGTCAGAGCCATGAATCCGGGTGAAGAGAACACGTTGATCTCTTGAGGTCTACCGGCGTAGATCTGAGCAACGAGATTCAATATAGCCAAAACCTGTGCTGCTCATTAGCGTTTCTAGTCTACCACCGAGAGAGCGAAAACAACTGACAAAGCCAGCAAAAGCTATTTTATGAAGGTTCTTCTCCCGGCTAACTTGTTCGTCTTGGTACTCGTTCTTTCTCTATGTTAAGAGTCAGCTTCGTTCTTGATGGTCCAAGTGGAACTCCTGATTCAATTTGGGCTCACCTCTCGTCTTGCTTCGATAAAAGTCTTCATGAACCGCCTGAGTTCACTATCAATGTTACGGAGATTATCCATGCTTTCTCTAATATCAGTCAAGAACCCTGTTACTATATCTTCTTTATGAATGCTTTGCCATAACGGATGTTGAGGCATTCCTTCAGGTGAGATCATAAGCTGTTGTGACAAGAAGTGTTCCAACTTGTCGATTATTCTTGCGTTGTAGTGAATTACCCACTCCAGGACCTCGGGGTATCTCTTTCTCCACTCTTGCATTTGATCTGAAGAGATGTTCTCAGGGGAACCGTGCCATGATGTTGAAGTCTGCGGTGTGACCAATATTAGTAACGTGCATATCTCAAGCCGGGGTGACCCTAGGCCCTGCGATGTTTCAATGCAACTTACGTGATGATTCAGACTAGTTCCAAACCGATCCTGGATGTCTCTGTGGTAATCAGCGACTTTGACCAAAACACTTGCTAATGCAGCAAGCGCATAAGCTCGAGGTGACACAATCTTGATTTTATCCTCGTTTTTGAGAATTATGGGGTCTGTGTTTCCATCCATGTGCTCGGTATCTTCTTCAGATGGCAACCTCTGATCGTCTGTGTTGTCGAAAAAGTCATCGTTGAGGCATGCAGCCGTCCAGTACTGCTCGCTTCGACCAGTTACCATGATGGAACATACGGCTTCTAATAAGAATGGCTGGCCTGGGAAAGCATCGTCCTCGTCATAGTAGTCCTGCTCGCGATCTCCGAGGTGCAGAAAAGAAAGATCGTGCCGACGTCGAAGAGGTCGTTTGCCGTTAAATAGTGTCCGGTTATCTTGCTGGCCCTGGGAGCTAATGACGAAGAATGGGATATTGAAAGAGAACAGGAAGCACATAGCACCCCACCAGAACTGTTTTCACACCTTGTTAGTAAATCATGTTCCATACGACTATACACTTCATATAAAACACTTACCTTCTCTCTTGAACTGATGACAGGCGTTGGGGCTTCAGTAATGTAGTTGGCCAATAGCGCCTGAAACCCGGGAACCTGAGAGGGAGGCGTGGTTCGTAAAAGTGCAAGGATACTGCCTCCATCTGGTTTGTTGATGTATCTTTTCAGTCAGCCATGTTCTGCAAAAGGAGAAGTGTGTGTATCAACTTACATCCGTCGAGGAGGGCCTGTCTCCTCCTCATTGTCCTTTCTGGAGAAACGCTATAATAACAAAGTGTTAGCATGTTCATGCTTCTTCCCGTCACTTAATACCTACTATAGGTACATATCTATCAGCGTAGTTCTATATGTGTATGTACCTTCTTCTGTAAAGCTTCCCAAAACTCTCTCCTATTAAGCACCCTCCCATATGTCTTGTTAGGAACTCCAGGGTCATCTGATTCTTCAGGGTACCAGTCTCTATCAGACACCCAAGCACTAGGCTCGTGGCTGTGACTCGGCTGCATGCTCCCCAGGTCACCTGAGACGCGGTTTTCCAGGAGACCGGTAGCATCCCCGCAGAAACCCTTGACAAGACGCGCTTGTCGTTCCAACAAGCGTGAGGTTGGGTATGATTCGAAAAAGGGGTAGACCTCGTCAAAGTCTTCGCCTGTGCCTGCTTTAAGTCTATCGACCAAGGGGTGATCTTCGGTGGACGCTACAACTTTGTTCTTGCCACCATACTTCTTGGCCCATTCGTCTTGGGACCATTCTGTTGACCATTCTATAGTGGCTTCCCTCACTCGCTGGACTACTCCACGAAAGTTAGGGAAACTACCCCGGCTCTGAAGCGCTCCTGGGTGTTGGTGTTGTGATGGCTCAGCCTGACCCTGCATTGGTGCAGATGCAACTGCAGCTGCAGGACTCGTCAAGAAACTTGTTCCAAACATCTAACTCAGCCTTGTCAGCATATAGTTGAGGTTAGTACCATAGACCCCCTGTCTCTATCCATCCACACGATAATATGAAACTCCCAGACTCTTTCGAGGAGTAGGCTGAGAGATACCAGTAGCCTGGCTCCCTCGAAACCATCTTGTTCAACCTCGGCTCGGCGTGAACTCACGTACTTGTAAGACGACTTTCGGTTTCTGTGTAACTTTTCAACTGTATAGCCTGACTTTCGAAGTATATTTATGATATATGACGACCCTTTCAGTTTTAGCGAGTATTGTATCTCTGAGTATCGCAGTTTGGACAACGAGGCATTCCGCATCGAGGACAAGGATCCACGCTCACTTTCATCCCTCCATGTCCACACAAACACTCAGGAACTGTCAGTCGGTTTGTATAAAAGGCGCTGGTTGACTAGGATTTATAGAGACGTACACAAAACCAAATCCATACTACTTTTCGTCTTGGGGGTAGCTCTCTATATGGCAATCGTACTGGATGGGGCCAAACTACAAAAGCCGTTGCCTCGTCAATCGTCCATCGCAAGAAGGGGGCTTGGAGAGAGAAAAAGGCAAACTAAATCGCAAAAAAGAAGGCAGATATAAAAAGCAGAGACATGACATACGTTGGGCCTCGCCGCAGCCAGAAGGCCTCAATTTCTCTTCAACCTCGCTCACGCCGGGCTCTGGCTCTAGCTCGAGATCCTCTGGGTTACTGAAATTACCAAGCTGGATCTGTGTCTGTTCACATGATGCGTCGGTCAATGGCAGGTTCCCTGCACAATTTGTATGGTCAGTGAGGATCACGATGAAATGGGTGGTCCAGTCCATAGGACGAACCACGAGGCATATTCCGACCTTCTTCTCGTTGCCCGTCTGCAGTTCGACTGACAGCCCTGACTCCAAGGTGTGTTGATTGGTTCCCGGGCATCGTTTTATCACAGAGATCAGTCTGTAAATGTGAATCATGCTCACACTGGACCGGCCAACTTTCTGATATGATGGGAGTGTAAGTAAGGGAGGGAACCGCCAATTCTGTTTATCGAACTTTTCGACCTCTCTTCGTCAAAGAAACTTTCTTCCACGGAATTTCTTCTTTTTTTAATAGAAATTTCTCGCAGAGGGCAGCCAAGCCCCAAGCAGATCGTCCTCGCTAATGATATGAATCAGGTCTTACCTAGCAGTACTCATCAAAACACAAGCGACCTTCAACGGCCGCATAATAGTTGTCCAACCTTGCAGTCGTTGGCTTTAGCTTCACCCGAGTCGAGAGTAGCGATTCAAGATTTGGAATATCGTAGGAGCAGAAAAGCGTCGCATCTCACCGCTACACGACACCACAATGACCACACCACCACTTGAGCTGCATGATGGCCAACTGGGTTACAACCGTACCCGCTGAGATGCCTGCCAATGCAGTTCCCAAGCGGCAGTAGGTGCAGAACCGCACAGCGGTCGGTCGCAGCGTAACCAACGGATGCTCATGAGCACGCCCAGGGTTGTGGTGATGACACCCAAGGAAGGTCGAGAATGTTACGAGATTAGCTGTTGAGGTTTTGGGCATCCACTGGTATGTAATGGACTTCCATGTATAAGTTGCCTTACCTATGTGTTCCCTGCCAATTGATTTTTTGGGGGTAGACCCAACAATACAACAATGGCTCCATACATCCTCTTTTCTTGACCAAAAAAGTTGCCTTCAAGTTGGGGAACCTCCAAGTTGGGCACCAAGATCAACAAATGATTCATACTCCAGCATTGGACGTCTGCGATGGGTTCAATAAGGCATCACTTGAGCATCACCCGGTCAGTTGAGACCGGAAGCCCCGATGTACTTGGCCGTCAATACTTCGCTTACCCCTGTGCCGATTAAGCGCCTCGCGGTTTGATTGCCGAGATAAAATTCAACGCCAGAACAAAGAAGGGAAGATGAGGTGCTCGGATGGCTGCCAGCAAAACTCGAGCTTGAGTTACCTGGCATGCATCGGAACCTTAGCGGGCTTTGGGTTTCAAAAGAGTTGAGAGGTCATGAGAACCAAGGCTTGCATAACATGGGCACAGCAGGGCAAACAGCAGTGTCGAAAAATAACTTCGTACGCGGGTAAGATAATCATGATGTCGAGGTGCAGAGAAATGCAGAGAAATGGAGAGAACGAAAATAAGGGGATAAAGGTCGGTTCTTATGCCTTTCAACGTCAACGTACAGTATATAATAGTGATAGAACATGCATGTTTCAGAGCGAATCCATGCGATCCTTGGGCATGACATCTAAGATTAGGCAGAATATTGGTCATATTCGGGAGGATCTCATGCGTGATAACTACTTAGGGCCTGCAAGTGTAGGTAGGGTGACAGCATATGTTGTAGAGTCCCTATGCATGAACTGAGACGAAGCGCCTTTCTCTGCTAGCTGCAGATTGATCTGCAGCCTCAATGTCATTTCTCATATTGATACCATAAGGCTGATATGTTGGGTAGCGCCCTCGTCCTTGCTGTATTCTCCTTTGTCCAATCAGTTTAATGTTTGCTTGTTCACCGGTTGGTTTCTCCGGTGAGGCCCTTGGTGCCTCAGTGCTAACCAACATCCGATGTTTCATCAATTGAATATTATTGTAAAAGGACTAGTCAACGAATATTGTTGAACTGTCATAGTGGAGTATAATATGCAATGGCTTAAGGCTCCTGAAGTTAATATCGTGGCGGTGAAAAGAGGGAAACTTCTATGAGCACAAGACACTGAATGAGACTTGGGGATGTTTCTGTTTCAGATCAGATCTGAGGCGAGTTCCAGAACCAGCTGAGTCTGTCGGTATTATTAGTGTTTCTTCTCCTCCTAGACAGGACTGCACATATCCCCTGTACGCATTTATTGTTCCATACTTCCCATCGAGTTCATTACCACAGCGCCCCAGTCAAGATAACCATCAAACCATATCGAAGGGTCAACACCCTGGAGCATCTCAGAAGCCCACGGCATTTCGGGGTTCCAATCCGGCATCGAAAACACATCTGGCTGCATATCCTGACCCATGGCCGCCCCTGCGCCAACAGCTCCGGTCTCGCTCGTGCTACCATCCGCCATTTCCATGTCTCGACCCTCATCATGGATCTTTAGCGCCTCTGTCCCAGCCGCAACAATCTCTGCCCATCGCTCCAGCTTCGCCCTTGTGATTTTGACCTTGATAGCGCTCATACTCCAGAGGTTGTGATCCGAAGCACCAGGCTCTGTTGACACCAGTTGGAATGATGCGTTGGCTTCCTCGAACCTGGAGCATATCGCTGATAATATCCCCGTGATGTCTAGGGAGAGACCTGGTTGGGTTTGGATCTGTGATCGAAGTGCGGCCACTGCAGCCGGTAGTTTCGGATCTGTACCCTCCCTTAAGGAAATCGGACTGGCTTCTTGCAAATCTTTCCCGGTTGCCATCGAGGGCGTGGCAACTGATGGACTAACACTGGCTGAGTATGCAGAGTCCGCTTTGTAGAGTTCATCATTCGGGTCTCGTGCACTTGTATCATTAGGCATCGGCGTTTGAGCCCTCGTCAATGGAATTGGTGCTGTATACTTTGCCCACCGGCCAAGCATTGTCATGCCGTAGACTAGTTGTGCTACTACTGGTGTTGTCTGACAATAGAAATCTGAGATCGGTACCGTGAGCCAATCGTCGAAGAATTTCTTTAAGGCGTTTCTTGACTGATAGAAGATGTCGAGAGCGGAGGCAGCCCCTAACGTGGGGGATGTTAACGACTCTGACATGGATATTATTCGAGGGGCGTCCAGTATAGGAGGTTCATATAAGCGAACCATAGCTGTGTTTAGAAACATGTTTATTACCCCTGCAGTGTTCATGTTAATGAGTTCAAGGTGAAGTTGGTTGCTGGTAAAACTCACTGTCATTCTTGAGATCAGGGGGTAGTCCGTTCCTTATTCTGTCAAGTTCGCTATGGAACGCAGAAACATAAGCTGATATCGGCGCCATTGGAAGGCCAGCAACCTCCTCTGCTGGATCATCGGGAGAGTTGAGCTGTGCAATCCGCTCCGTCAAGTGCTGAATGCGAACAAGGATCACAAGCCGCATGTCCGTGTCGTACTCCCTCTCGTGCTCAAGCACAGCTAGACATTCTTGAATGTATTTAGTGTAACGCATCGGTTCTATCCGTAGAAACCCGAGCGACATCCTACCAAGAGTTAGTATGGGAACAAGCTAGCCAGTGGTATGAGTGTAACTCACGATGAAGACAAGTACCAGACTCCTAGCAACGCCCTTCTCTCCTCGTTGGTTCGTGCTGCAGGTTGAAATGGTTTTACAACCATCAAGCTAGTTCGCTCGAGAACTGTCGGACTGCGGTGTAAACCCAACTCGCCCACGAGAGTAGCGGCCAAGGCGATCAGGTTGTTAAGCTGGGCGTGCATGAAGCAGTGATACTTATACCACGCAACGATTACAAGTATTCCTAGCAGCAAATCGAGGGATCGCTCTGAGCGGATGAGCATGTGGTCTGCTATGTGTCTCATCAAATGATACATCTGAGCTCTCATCGATTTTAGACTACGAAACGACGTGACCATGCGGATCGAAGACATGAGGAATGGCCGTGTTTCTTTGAGTCTTGCTGCAGTTACGCCATGGGGGATGATGACAAAGGGGTGAAGAATTTGTAACTCCTTTCGATAGAGTTTCAAGAGCTCTTCGTCTGAGGCTGGAGGAGGAGGAGCAACTCCGCTGTTCTGTCTGCATATACATTGTGGAGGAGCATATGAGTTGTAAGTATCAGGAATTGACCAGCCTGTAGTCTCGGGTGTGATGGAAGAGTCACGCTCTTTTGACGAGGGCTTTCGTTGATCAGCAACAGCAGGGTCAACTTCAGTCGGGATACAAGTAGTATCAGTTGCAAGGTCGGCGTTGGTGAGGCCACCTGCTTTGAGAAGATTGACTAGTCCATTTAGCCTCTCCTCTATTTGAGCAGTTCGACTAAACGAATATGTCAGTAAGTGACGATGTGATCGTCTCTTGTTGTCAAGGTGTTATGTGATAGGTTAACTTACGATGGTTTGACAGTTCTCTTTTTCCGGGGCCGATGAACCTGCTCTGTGCAATTCTTGACTAATCGTTCACATCTGGAAGCATGTGTTAGTCCCATTTTCCATTTCCTACCGCGGTCCCGGGAATAATTATGGGGAGGCTCCGTAGCAGCTCCGGAAGACCCGGCAGATGGGCCTCCGGAAATCTCGGCCCTTTCGGAGCCGCATCGCACGACGTCCAAGCAGCGAGAAAGCCATAGCAAAACAAAAAAGGGAATGAAGATACAAACATACCTGTCGCACTTGGATCCGGGTGTATCATTCGAGCGTATACACTTGGCTTTCGCAGTAGAACATTGCGCACAAGCCGCACCCCATTTAGCCGTTGCGGGCTTGGGCCTGTCGGTACTGGAGATCATAATTGGGATCTGCCGTACATAAAGAGCTTGCAGGAGAGAGTGTAAGAAGGCGGTGGATCTTTACAAGTCCGGCGGACTTTAAGGAAAAAACCCGGCTCTTTAAGATGGGTAGGTAGTATTAATACTTAATAATTGGAGAGGACAAGAAGATGTCAAAACCAACCGGGATTGAGGCGTTGGAACAATGGAAAGTATGTTTAGGGTGGGTCCAGGGGCTCAGCTCCAGAGCCTCAAGAGTCGGGTCGGATCGGTCGGACTTTTTGGGGAAACGCCGTTTCTGAAGGAGTGGAAGCTTATGAATACATTGATAAGGAGAGAGTTGGTAAGAAGGATTCAACTGAACTATTGGACAGGTGGAGTTGTTATATCGACGTGTTCTCTCCTTATCGTCGAATGATATCATCAAAGCTCAATTCGCAGTCCGCTTTGCTTCTATACATGCAGCTCCACCTCTAACGCTCGTGATGGAACACGAAATTTCATGAGCATGTTTCTACGAGTTACCAATATCACCAATTGCAGATATGGAGGCTATTCACTGCGGCTGCCAAGTCATATATCAAAGTTGATGCGTATGAGACGACACATCACCACCAGAAACGGCTATAACTGAACTATGCGACGAGCGGAACCCAACCCGAATGCGGCAATTGAAGACAACATGATATGGGACGACCAGGGACAAGATTGAAAGACTTGGGAACCCCTGCTAACACGCGGCATGATATGTTCAATTCATGTGAAAACGACGACGGTCTTAGCTCGTCACGGCATGTGAAAAGGCTCCATCGTAAGTCGAATAATTGCATGTTTGGGTACTCAATGACTGTTCACAAAATGAAAACGCATTCTAACAAAAGAAGCCTCTTATCGAGGCACCTAATACAAGCTCCTAGCCTTTGTACGCCCGTATGTCAAATACACCATATGATGATACATGCCGCCCTGGAGTCATTATGTTGTGAAAACTCCCTGAGTCGGCTTACACAACTCCAGTAGCCCGACAGTTCCCATAATTCCTTCTGCATCTCCGTCTCTAATCTTACTTGGACCTCGACACACCAGCGCCGATGACGCCAGGAAGCTTCTCCTCACCAACGCTGAAGAGCATGCCAATGGCCATGTACAGAATAGTGAGGAGGGCAAGGGTGAATCCAAAAAAGAGCCAGAACTGGACACTGATATCCTCCTTCTGGCATGCGTTGCCGCCCCAGTGAGTAACACTGCTGCTGCTGGACTTGGTGCTAAGGCAGTGGCAGGAGAAGCAAGCGTCGTTACCCTTGCCGTACCTGTTCATGCATTTACCATGGCTTGAGCAGTTGGCAGTGCCTTGGATGCAGCTATCCTCAGACTTGAAGCATGAAGGCACAACGGCAGGGAGCAAAGAGACGATAGGCTTCTCTGCAACGGACGAAGTTTCGGCAGGTGACTCGGCGGTCTCTTCAATGGAAGTTATGACAGTCTCGGCCTGTCGGCGTCGAAGCTCCTGGTCCTGACCGGGCTTGATCTCATTGTCGGTGTCCAGGGGGAGGAAGACCAGGGTGGTCTGTAATTCGCCTGACTCGGCGAGCTTTTGAAGCTTGGGGAGCTCGTTCAGGAGGGTAGTGGGGTGGTCGCCATCCTTATCGCGCCATTAGATAAGTAGTTCAAGATGGTGGGAGTGACAAATTCAAATACCTGAGACCTGCTGTAGATAGAAAAGGCAGCCTTGCCGCTGAAACACTTGTCGTCCAAAGCCACAATCTGGCTCAGGGGACATTCGGGCATCTTGGTGAGAACATCTTGGAAGATTTCGGGGTGCTCGCCGCTCTCCTTGCTCGCATCCAAGGTGAAGTCGGGCTGTGTGTTAAAGAGCCAGCCAAAGAATGATTCGTACTCGAAGGCGGGCATTCCTTCAATGGTGATGGCGAGCTGGTGCGGCGTCGCGGTCTTTTCATCGGAAAATAATGGCGCGGGAGTCTTTCCATATTTGTTCATTAAAGAAATAACGCGCTCTTCATCGTCGGAGTCTGTGAGATCGCGAAATGATATGCCTTCTCCTTCGGGGGCGAGGCGCTGGTGGATGACGAGACGGGCTTCGCTGGGAGTGAGACTGGCTGTAGGCTCGATATGATGGGATCCTCGTAGGATGTAAACTTTGCCGATGCCGGTGGGCTGAGATGCAGCAGCAATGCCTGCAAAGGCTGCAGTGAGCCCAATGTTGAGCTTCATTTTTTGATGTGGATTGATTGAAGCTTGATATCTGGAGGCTGGAGGCCAGGCTGAGATAGCTTAACGTCGCAAGCTTGGTACAGACGCGAATCGGGGATGATGCACGTGTCGGGTTGCGGCCTCGAGTTGTTCCGTCATACAGTGCGCAAGTCTCAACTTAAGTGAGATTTAACGCTGATCTGTACGGTGCTAACCGCTTTTGGCACAGTATGCCCTTGCATACCTAGGTACTATCAGCTCTACGTCAACCGGGACAGTTTTTGCTATTGCAATTACTTTTGTCGACATTATCACAATGCGTACCATTCCATGAAATCATTAACTCAATAGCGAAACTTATCGCATTTCTTTTCTTCACTAGATTTACTCCCTCTCTTTTGTACCCTCGCCTCACGGCAGAGGCAGAGGAAGCGGCATGTTAGCTCGACAGGCTGTCCTGCAACGAGCGGCTCTCTCCCAGTCGAGAGCCCCAACCCAACGAATAGTCACTTACCAGATCCGACCTCTCGACAGGCAGATATCGTTCTTTCCATGGCGTCAAAGGCAATCCGAACCTATGCCGGTTTACTTCACCAAACCCGCCTCTCCAATACACCCCAATGGATTAGGTTCAGGCTATGATGCAAAAGCGAAACAGATGGCGGATGAAGAAGGCAAGAGAATCTTAAGAAAAGTAAAATGGGCCTTCCGACGAGCACGACTTCGGTATGTTTATCAGAAGCCCCTGCCGCGAATGAGATGAGCGCAACGCTGACATTCTACGAAGCCGCGCCATCTTCACAACTATCGTATTGTACGCCTGCTGGCAAATCTTCATCACCGTCGTATTCGATCCCATATTCGACTGGGCTGACGCAGAATGGGAGGCTCTATCGGAAAAGGAGAAGAAGGAAGCCGAAGCGAACCACGACCCCGACGAACCGTTGGTCTTTCTTCCATTTCCCTTCACGACTAAGGAAGTGAAGCAACCACCATATCGAGGTTCAGACCCAGAGTGGCAAACGTTTGTCAAGGTCAGCCAGGACAAGAAGCTTCTACAGGAGATCAAGAGTGAGTCAAGAAATACTACGAAAGAGGCGCATTCTAACGCACCGATAGATGGTTTGGCAAATGAGATCAAGCGCGGCGTTGAGAGAAACCCTGCGTTCAACAGACTTCTTGGTGGAGAAGTCGCCGTAAGAAAATTCTGGCTAGACATAATCTTCCCACCTGCCCCTCCACCAATACATTATGTCTCTGGGTAAGTCTTGAATCGGCGAGCTTGGAAATCGCCTTACTCATTGGATACAGAATCATGATTGACGAGGAGGGCATCTTCTGGGGTGACCGACCCATTGATTCAATCGCTGCCAGCTTTCTTGCCAAAGCACTCTACCCCAAGGCCCTCGCATTGGGCTGTTGGACTTTTATCAGTTTTCTGACAAAACAAGTGGCGCAAGATATTTCAAAGGCTATCGGTTTAAGCGACCCTGACCCCTCAGAATCTGGTTGGCAACAAGTGCCAGTGGGTAACCTCCCTGGCATACTTCCGCCGCCCACCACCAGAGCGGCAGTCCAGCACGATACCAAGGCGCATACTGCACACCTCCCACCAGTCTTCAACGAAATCATCAGCGCGGCATTTGGCCCGGACGCAAAACTCGATCCTCGTCTGCAAGCTGCCAGCATGGCTGGCGCTTTCGCTTTCTTACGACATTGGAAACCCACAAAGAGCTTTCCAAATAGAGGATGCATCAGAGTTGACGGTATCGTAGAGCTGAAAGGAAAGACGGCTGTTATGGCAGTCCTAGTTGCAGGTTATTACGATCCCAAGACGCGTCAGTACGTAGCTGTCCAGACTCGACTCAAGCACTTGATGCAGTTGAGACAACGGCCTGCGCCTGGCTAGGCTTACATTAAAATGTAAATAAGTTAGCGAACTTTGGGCATGACTTGGCGTGGCGCTTGGAATGGCTTTGACTTGAGATACCATACAGCGATCTAGAATATCGACAATTGATATTGACTTGTTTTACCTAAATCACCTGACCAGTGCTGTACAATGAAGCAGCAGAAATATTTAATGCCCCCTACTATGAGCCTTTATCCTTAGGCCAGTTCCACAAAGAAAAGAAAAGAATATGTCCATATATCCGCTCAACACCAGTACCATCCCTTCCCAAACCCTACTCATAAAAAGGTATCACAAATCCCTCGCAAACGCATCCTTCATTCTAACCATAGAATCAAGAACAGGGGGCTGAGCCATAATCACCCCTGCGGATGCCATCATGCTACCATACTCCGGCTGACGAGCCTGAGACATCTAGTTCCGCAGCACATTGACGAAGATGGTGAAGACTTCTAGCTCAACCTCTGGACCTCCTGGCACCCGCTCATCTCGTGGGATGGCGGCGATGAGATGTGTCTCGACTACATTGACTCCTGGATGAAGCATTGCCTCGAAGGCACGTTCGTGGGGTTGTTGGCCGGCAGCTTGGTGGTGGATGGGCGCAAGGGGTTGCTTGTTGACCAGTGTCCATAGGCTATATTGTCTGTTTTGTAAATGGCTTGGTATTGCGGTGACGGCAAGGATGCGTGTGAGATGGGGAGCGAGGTTGACGGTGGCAGCTTGGTTCATCTCCTTGGGGTTGGGTTTAATAGTTGCCAGTACGGGACTGTGTGATTGAAGAGTAGGGTGAACCTGAATCTTTACACTTTCAATAAGAGCATCATTGATACCTGAGCTTATTAGTGTTTGTTGTGAATACAGGGGCGTACTTGAATTACCTTTACCGGGACGACGGGGATGCTTTTGCTCCATATAACCGTTAACAAGGGGGTTATGAATCGGCTGAGGCGGCGCCACAGGAACAGAAGCAGGAGCGGGAGTAGAGACAGGAGCAGAGACAGCAACAGGAGCAACTGCAGAAACTCTGGGGGTAGCTTGGCCAGGCACGGCACTAGGTGGTTGTGACACAACGGCCGGTGATGCTCTGGGAATCTCCTCTGTCTTGGGACCCCCTTGTACAGATGGACTGGGAGAAGGTACAGCAGAGAGCGAGGTACTTCGGGCCTTTTCCAGTTGGGGGTTGATGACTTGAGCAGGTGTTGAAGTACGTGCCGTGCCATTTACACTCTGGCCATTTGTTAATGCTTCCTTTGACTGAGCTGGCGCTGGTGAATCAGCAGAATCCCGTTGACCTCCAACATGGATAGTGATCTTCTTAGGTCCTGGAGTAGGCGTCTCGCTGGATCCGCCAACCTTTAGTTTGATCTTCGGTTGCGAAGGTTCAGTTACGACGGCTTGTGCCTGTTTTAACTGGCCAAGGAAGAACTCCTGCAATTTCCGTTAGAAAGTATAGACAACGCAAGCACGAAAGCACTAACCTCAAGATCCTGCGCAACAGAATAAATATCGCTTCCTTCTTCGTTGAAAAAGTACGCGTTGGTCCATAAGAGTTTCGCCTTCTCCTTAAAAGCAGCCCATGACTTGAAAACGCTGACCCCAGTTGATCCACCACGGCCGTGGAAACCCTTGACCATCTTTTGCAGCTTTCTGATCGACATGGGATCACTGATGACTTTGAAGTATTCCTTCAGGGAGCGTGGAGGTAGGCTAATGAAAGCTTCGAAGTAAGGGCCATCGTACCCAGGATCCTCGCGTCGGACAAGCTCCTCGACGATCTTTTCCTGGGCTTGCTGAAATGACAGACCCTTAAAGGGTACGTCCTCAAACAGATGGTCTGGCTTTGCGCTGGGTGCTGCTGGCTTTGATGGAGTCTCCTTGCCTCTGGTGGATGCTCGTCTTGCTGTACGACCGGGTCCCCTCCGCTTGAGTGTGATGGTTCGTCTGCGAGAGCTTGGCTCCTCTTCCTCCTCTTCTTCTTCATCCTCATCCTCATCCTCATCGTCGTTTTCTTCTTCTTTTTCTTCCTCGGGCTCATCTTCTTCATCCTCATTGTCGTTGTTGTTCTCTTCCTCGTCTGCGTTCTCATCACCTTCTACACCATCTTCATCCGGAAACGGCGTTGGCACAGCCTGATAACCGCGAACATGATATGCCGGATTTTTCTTTGTCATATAATTGCTGAGAGCCTTTCTAATTCGTTCCGCATCCTCGAAGGTTTCAGTAGATCGGGGGTAGTATTCTTTTGCGTTGCTGATCATGCGCTTGAAGTAGCTCTCAAGCTCAGACAAATTTTCGAATTCGCCATCGTTTAGTTTTTGCTCGATCATGGATAATGAGATCGGCATGCGTGTTTGTTTATAATACTCTGCGTTTTCCTCGCGGGGCGGAAGGTCCTCGAAATTGGTTGCGACAAGACGACCACTATGGAATGAGTCAGTACGGTAATGCCAATCGGAAATTGGTTGAAATACCCTTTGTCGGCAGTTTTTCGAATATGTTCCAAGAAGGACATGCCATAGGCAGCTGTCGATTCTCGAGATTCGCCTTGTGATAGATCGAATTCGCCCTATTACAAATTGTCAGTCATCAATAAATCGAAGGGGAAACAGCTGGGCATGAAAGCATATGAGAGTAAGTTATGTGGGTATATGTGCGAACCCAAAAGACCAAATTCACGAGAAGCGACAGACTGGACTTACAGTAAGTCTGCGACGCTTAGAGCCTCGGTCGTCGTTGTCAACCGATGCGGCGCCATTGGCTTTGCGTTTGCTGTCCATTGTGGCTATAATCGATAGGGTCGCCTAATCGAGCGCATCAAAGAGAATTAGGGTATATTTTCCTCGAGGATTTCGTTGGGAGACAATTGGAGATCGCAAATCGAGGGATCGAGGACGTTGCGACGGCGCTTGTGTGGATTTTGACGCGTGCGATCCAATGGTCGCGTCGAGCAGGATACTATGTCCAGGGATGAACCTCAAAACAGGGCAGAAACTAAAAGATGCACGGACTTAAAAAGAACCGTTAGAATATTTTACAGGCTCCCGCTTTGCTTTAGACTATCGCGGATCTATGCAACGTCTGTAAAAGCTCCGATGCTGGCGATTTTGAGATGGTGGTAGCCGTAGATGGGGCGGGCTTCCTTGGAGCTGAGGGCGAGGTTTGGAGGCACAATGGCACATGGTGGAGGTATCCACTCAATCTGTCGGAGCTATTTTTGCGTGCCTGAAAACAATAATAAGGCAACAAGGCAGACAATAATAAGACAATGGCTCTCATAAATCAATAAAACAGCTGGATCTCTATCAGAACATCCAATATCTAACAGTGAGGCGATCAAAAAGTTTATACGTTAGCATAGTTATGGAGTGCCCAGTGTAAGCTTCGCTGTTTCATTTCTAACGTTATAAGTATCCATGACATGAAATGGAAGCGATCGCCTGCGCTATGGTCATTGAAGGCTGTATATGAAACCTGTGCTTCAAAACATCACAGCATAATAGGTATCGAACAGTAAGCATATAAGCTCGCTATGCTATATATAGATGATAAAATTCTATTCATGTATAGTAGATACAATCACTGAGTTCAAGTTCAAGCTCTCAAACATATCGACAACCTCTTTATGCCAAGCAAAAGTGAATTCCCATGATGAATACAAAGTCGCTATGAGGGGCAACTCAAAGCTAAGGTCAGAGCCGAGCCAGATGGGGCGCCTGGTAAGCTCCAGCTCCCATTCTTCAACCCCACATTGACCTCATTATCAAGATTGATGTCTCAGTGGCCTAAGCCTGTGCAATTTCGTCTTCACCACGACAGATATTTATACCAGCCAGTAAATATGGCCGATACACCAAGCGAACCTCCTCCTGACTATGAAAAGTCCGCCGCTACTCAGGGCACCGCTCAGCGACCCTTGCGAAAGGGTCCCATACCGCTTGACCTCCCTATTCTCAAGCACCTTAACGGCAAACGAGTGATTCTCGCATCGGCCTCACCGCGAAGGAAGGCATTGCTACAGCAGGTGCGCTAAATACACTCCCATTGAGTTCAATGGCCACGTTCTCACATTACGCAGTTTGGCCTCACAAACCTTGAGATCCTCCCATCCACCAAGCCTGAGAATCTCGACAAAGCTGCACTGGGACCTTACGAATATGTAGCTGCAACTGCTCATCAGAAGTGTATGGATGTCTATACCACCGCACTCGAAGTTCATCTGAAATCTATACCCGACCCTGATCTTGTCATTGCTGCAGACACTGTTATTTCCACTAAAGATGGGCGAATTTTGGAAAAGCCTCGAAGTGAGGCCGATCACATCCGCATGCTCAAGCACCTTAGAGACCAGCGCGTGCACAAGGTCTTGACATCGGTTGTAGTTATCGCCCCTAGAGAGGACGCCAGACATCCTGGTTACGCCATCGACAGCTACACAGAAGAGACCAAAGTGTACTTCATGAGTGAATCTGAGGGGCTTCCAGACGATGTGATTGAGGCTTATGTCAAAACTCGCGAGGGTGCGGATAAGGCGGGGGGCTATGCTGTCCAGGGTATTGGCGGCATGTTGCTTGTTGAGAAGATTGAAGGAGGTGTGGACAACGTTGTTGGACTTCCAGTAAGACGATGTTTGGCTATGGCGGAGAAAGTGATATTCAGGCAGCAAGAGGAAGACTTTGAAGGCGAAGGAGAGGAAGATGATGACTAGAGGTTGAGCAGGAATAGAGGATACGGCAAAATAGAATGGATACCTTTGTCCAATTTCAAGCGAGCTACTCAAATGTGGCTTGGTCAACCCCCATTTTGTTAATGACCTTGATGCTTCAAGAGTCTGTTTAAACGAGGTATGTAGCCACGAGTATTTGAGGAAGCCGATAAGAGCAAAGCTGTTTTTATCTCGTCATCATGGACCTGACATTCAAGCATCAGAGGAAATCTGAGACCCGCTACCCGTCACCTTGGCCAAACTGACAGGCCCCTTCAAATACCAACATGAGTTACTGTCAAAGTGATGAGCAATCTGATTTGAGGCTCATTGATAGACCACGAATGATAGAGTTGTATTGTGACATGATACCCTACCGATTAAGTTGAGATGCCTAGTGCTGTGGATCAGGAACATCACAACCCAAATTCAAAGGCATTGCTGTGTAACAGGCTAACAACGAAGGAGAACGCCGTCCACATGCCAATATGCAAGGACCAGGTCAGGGTCCTGTAGTGTCATTTTCACATGGAAAATCCGGGGACCACCCTTGCACGTCATTTGCGACCTACATACTCTTTCTCACATGAAAGGTCCATGTGCATCTCGACAAATTTTGCACGTTTGATTTGAGTTTCACTGCCATTTTTCCTATCATCACTACTCATCAAACCATGTCGTCTCCAAATAACAAGTCACCCGCAAACGGCGATGCCGGAGCCGCGGATGAGAAACCACGACTCACTGAGGAGGAAAAGAAGCAGAATCATATCGCATCTGGTATGTGAATTGTTTGCACGTGATTCTAGATGTCGCATGATATCTTACATGCTCCTGAATCCCCTTTGAGTCTACAGTTGCTGACGCGCATCAACTAGAGCAAAAGCGCCGGCAAGCGATCCGCGAGGGCTTCGACCGCTTGACTGAGCTGGTGCCTGGCTTAGAAGGTCAGGGCAGGTCTGAAGGTCTGGTTCTGAAGCGCACAGTTGACTATATGCGGGAGCAACTCTCAGAGCGCCAGGCCATGGTTGATCGCGTCGAACAGGCCGGTGGTGATGTAGATGAGAAACATAAGAGGTAAGTTGCCGGGTGACCGCATTTACAAACCACGAACCAGGGTACTGATCGTGTTCCAGGGCGATATATCAACAGGCTGCAAACCCAGGTCGTACGAGGGGATGATGATATAGTTCATCGGTTTTCATGACTACTACATGCCGAGAGCTTGGAGGGATTCAACGACGTTTGACATTGAGCCAAAGGAATTTGTTGACTGTCGCATATTAGCCACCTGACCAACCCAAATCGCGAATAGCAATGAGTCGCGCCATAATGGCTGCGCCGCGCTATCAGCACGACTAGGGAAGAAAGACTGATATAGAGACCAATAAGTCGTTACATATGTGTTTTACATTTATTTTTACATGTTCTATTATATATACTACAGATATCTAAGCAAATGTGTCTACCATGGTCTTGAACCGCTCACGTAGCTCCTCTGGTGATAGTCTCTCCTTGCCCAGCGCAGCCTGCTTTTTCTCGACATCATCCCCTCCAACAACGAGGATCTGGCCGTACCCATTGCTCTTAGCCTCCTTAATCTTGGCTCCCAGAGGTCGAGCAGTGTCGTCGATATCCACTGACAGTCCAGTTGGTCGGAAGACGTTGTCTTGGCTCGGAAGTGTGCCATTCTCAAGCTGCGCGTAAAGCTGGTCGTTGTTGCCAACCAGCACACCACGCACATGCTCAGCCCACTCCACAACGGGGTCGGAAGTGTTGATGGTGAGAATAATGACTTGACGAGGGTTCAGCCAGAAGGGCCACTTGCCGTCATACTTCTCAATCAAGAGTGCCATGAGACGTTCGACTGAGCCCAAGACAGCGCGGTGAACCATAACAGGGCGTACGGGTCCATATACGTCCAAGAGAGCAGGGTCTTCAGTTGTCTCGCCTCTGGCCTCATACTCAGGAGCAGGGGCTTGGTACTCAAGTTCAAATCGCTTGGGAAGCTGAAAGTCGAGCTGAATAGTGGCTGTCTGATGTTCCTTTCCATCAGAGTCCGTAAGAACGATATCGATTTTGGGTCCGTAGAAAGCACCATCTCCTTCATTTACACCCCACTCCATGCCCGATGCGTCCAGTGCTCGCTTCAAGGCGTCCTCGGCTTGATCCCACTCTTTCTCAGTGCCAATGTAGTGATCCTTTGGCCGGGTAGAAAGTGCCAGTCGGTAGTTCGAGCCAAATCGCAGAACAGTGTAAACCACTTTGACAAAGTCCAGGGTCTTCTTGATCTCCCCTTCAACTTGGCTTGGGCGGCAAAAGATGTGGCCATCATCCTGGTGGAAACGTCGAACACGAGTGAGTCCACTCAGTGCGCCAGAGATCTCGTTGCGATGTAGAGGACTGAAGTCGGCATAGCGAATAGGAAGGTCTCGATAGCTGCGCTTTTTTGAGGCGAAAATAAGGCAGTGGCCAGGGCAATTCATGGGTTTTAGGCCATAGTCGCCCTCTTCCTCCTCTTCCGGCTTTAGATTCTTCTGTTCACTCTCACAGCATCCATCATGTTGCGCAGGCGGTTGTTCCTTGTTTCCCCTAACAGCATACATATCATCGGCGTAGTTTTCTAAATGGCCTGACTTGGCCCAGAGTGACTTCTTGTAGATGGTCGGCGTGATGACCTCCTCGAAGCCATATCGCACGTATTGTTTTCGAAGAAAGTCGACAAGTCGGTTAAAGATTCGCGAGCCATTCGGTAGAAATATAGGTGAGCCGGGGCTGTAAATTGAGTTGATGAATAGTTCTTGCTTGGTGCCGAGTGTGCGATGATCGGGAGGTTCTCGGTCTTGAGGCTTTTGGGAGTAAAAACGACTGCGCGAGAGGCATTGTGGGCAGGTCCATGGTCTTCTTGGAGAGGCATTGAGAGCCGCCCGGGCGATCCTTGAGCGGATCATGGCCAATTCGATGCGCAATGGCGCGTGGTAGACTGATATTCAGTGCTTTGCGGAAATATCACGATCCAAAATTCAACCACCCACCTGAAGTCATTGAAAGACGCCTGCCAGCTCGCTACTGCTTAGAGCCTAGCGGACAGTCGCGGGCCGCTATTCTTAGCGGTCAGCGATCGCCTATCGGCATTCGGCAGGAAATGGAAGCATCTCTCGTGTAGCGGTTAACAGTTGAAGTACACCTAGGAACATATGTCTGTATATACAAAGTCGTAAGCATGGTGATCTGTTTGAGAGTATCCGAATCAGATCATAGCCGCATTGGGATATGAATACCCAGTGAGATCTCAGACTGAATGTACAATCTCTTTGTTCTATAGTGGTAATGGAGATTGTGGCATGGGTCTTTGTGTGACCCCTCCCCAACGCTAGCAACCTAATGGAACCCCGCCATCCATACAAACAGAGCAACTGGGTGAGCATCTCGACTAGCCAAAATTCACGACTCTTCTACATACCGTAATTTTCTCTTTGCACTCTACAGCAAGGCGCCGTGCTATTCTACTCTCCCTAATACAATCTTCCTGTTTCTGGAAGTCCAACTAATATTGCGGCTCTCGCGGACATAAGCCGCCGCTGGCTCTCACCATGAGCTTCGCTATCGAAGTCCCAGGCGATGCGAACCCGCTCTCTCTGCAGTCGCTTTATCAGACACTGCAGTCCGCCACTTCAACCGATTATGCGCAGCGTCAGACAGCAGGCCAACAACTAACATCATGGGAGCTTCAGCCAGGCTACTATTCCTCGTTGCAGGTAAGTCCAAGAGCAAGGACGAGACTGTTTACATAGCGCTAACAAGCTGCCAGGCCGTTTACCTCGACAAGTCTCTCGCCTACGAAGTCCGATTTCTCGCTGTCATCCAGCTTAAGAATGGTATCGATCGTTATTGGCGGTTGTTTAATCAGGTCAAGAACAGTATAAAACCAGACGAGAAGAGCTTGATACGCTCGCGACTGTTCCAAGGCTCTATCGAGGAAGAGCATTCGAATCTTGCCCTACACAATGCCCTAGTGGTAGCCAAGATTGTTCGAATCGATTATCCTGGCGAATGGCCAGACGCCATGGGGAATATTATCGAGCTTCTTCGTTCAACTCGAAATGGTAACCAGAGACATCTTTATGGCATTCTCGAGATTCTACTACGAGTGGTAAAGGAACTTGGAACCGCACGAATGAGAAAGAACCAGACCGCTTTACAATCAGTCACCCCTGAAATTGTTCATGTTCTGAGCGAGGTCTACTCAGAAAAGTCCCAAGCATGGATGGGCTTCCTCACAGGTGGACCCGGGGGTGAAGACGAAGTCAACCTGGCTATGCTCAACAGCTTACTCGCACTCCGAGTGCTTCGTCGGCTTGTTATTATGGGTTACGAGCGCCCCCACAGCGATAACACTGTCGAGCAATTCTGGACTCTGTCACAGAACCAGTTCGGCCAGCTGCTCAACTTTGTTAGCCACGACTCGACAGTCCCACCAAATTATCAAGATATTGTTGGCAAGCACTTGCTCCAATTTACCAAGTTACATATCGACATGGCAGAGCAACATGCTGCCAGTTTTGTGTTCCTTCCCAACTCTATCCCATTGGTACAATCATACTGGGAACTGGTTGCGAAGTTTGCCGAGGTTTTTGACAAGTCCGGCGGTATCCGACAAGGCCCATCAGAGACTGGATCTGCGAAGTCTAAGGTTGAGGGTCCTGTACTAGAAAGGCTGGCCCTCAAAGGACTTCTGCTCCTCAGATCATGCGTTCGAATAGCATTCCAGCATGTTCAGACATTCAGATGGAGAAGTCCAGAAACAAAAGCCGAGCAAGAAAAGGCTAAGAACCTTATCAAGTCGGAACTTTTGAAATCTGACCTTGTCATACAGATTGTGAACTCCATCATCACCCATCTCTTTGTCTTCCGTAAGTCGGATCTCGAAGGTTGGGAGGAGGATCCGGAGGAGTGGGAGCAACAGGAACAGAGCGAAGGAAATGCGTATGAGTGGGAAGTACGACCTTGCGCTGAAAAGCTGTTCCTTGACCTCCTCACGAATTACAAGGAATTGCTTGTCCCGCCCCTGCTGTCCTATTTCCAGACGGCACAAGACCCTCAGGCCGATATTGCTACCAAAGAGGCCGTTTATACTGCAATGGGTCTTGCTGCTGCTCATGTTCACAGTGTGTTTGACTTCGATGCCGTTCTGGCCTCGACAATTGTCAATGATGCACGTCTGCAGGGTGGCTTGTGCAAGATATTGCGGCGACGAATCGCCATTCTTGTGAGTCAATGGGCGCCTATCAACCTAGATGACTCCAGTAGGCCGATCGTCTACCAAGTCTACCGGCATTTTCTCAACCCCGAGGATGAGACCAATGATGTGGTTGTCAGAATCACAGCAGCTCGTCAACTGCGCTGGATCGCCGACGAGCTCGACTTCAATGTGGAGGCTTTCCTGCCATATACTTCGGATGTCTTGTCGCAACTCATTGATCTCGTCCAGAGTGTTGATGTAGACGAGACCAAATTGGCGATTCTTGAGTCGATCCGAATTCTAGTGACTCGGATGGAGGAGCAAGTGTCACAGTTTGGAGATCAGCTCATGTCTGCTCTTCCTACGGTGTGGGAGAACTCAGGGGCTGAGGAATACATGATTAAACAGGCAGTGACGTCGATTTTCGCAGCCCTGGTTATGAGTATGGGCCCTGATTCTCAGCGTTATCAGCATTTTATGTTGCCACTCCTATCCGAAGCAGCGCGCCGAGGATCAGATCTACATCTGCATCTGATTGATGAATCTTTGGAGTTATGGAACAACATTCTTATGCAGAGCTATGCCCCATTGGCTCCTGAGTTGGTTAACCTTGCGGAACTTGCCCTTCCGCTTCTCGAGTATGATAGCGAGACTGCTTCTTTGGCTCTGACAGCTGTCGAGTCGTATATCCTTATGGCTCCTGCTTCCATGCTAGAAGATCGTCTGCGTCGCCCGACATTGAGCGCGTTATCAAACATTCTGGATTCCAAGAGCAGGGAACAAGTCCGAATGGGTACAAGATGCATTGAGAATTTCATCCGGGCTGCTGTAGAGCTTGGTGGCTCGACCGGAGTTTCGGTTATATTGCAGGACATGGTCGAAATTGGCTTCATGAACAAGATCCTTGGAAACCTCCACGATGCTTGGGAATCACATCAGACAACAGGCCCTAACCGAAAGGTCAGCAAGCTCAGTACTATCACCGAGACAGACTACTTCGCCATTCTGGGACGCCTTGCTCTTGCTGAACCCACCCTTTTTACCCAGATGCTGACCAACATGGGTTCTCTCGACCAAGTCTGGGTTTGGCTATCATTTGAGTGGTTCTCGCATATGTCGGGGATGGATCACATTGAACGACAAAAGCTCTATCTGCTGGGCCTGACGAGGCTACTGGAGCTCCCCTCGCCTGTGCAAGAGCTGGTGTTGAGCAAACTGCAGGACTACTTCGATATGTGGATCAACGTGATTGCTGAGCTACAGGACGGCGTAGCCAATGGCTCTGACACCCTGATATGGGGTCCTTTGGAGACCACCGAATATGATACCCCCAAGATCATCGCAGATCGCAATATGGATGCCAAGGACCCCATTCATACGGTCCACGCATTCGAGTTTGTCAAGATACGCCTTCAGGACTTGGTGAACAGAGTTGGAGGCGAGCAGGCTTTCCAGGAGCAGTGGGCGGTCAATGTTGACAAAGAAGTGATGGAAAAGTTCCAGCAAATGGCTGCTGGAGTGCAGCAGCAACAACAACAGTAGCCCGACAATGTTGGATGCATGATTAGATTAGGAGATGTATTTTGATGACGAGTTTGGTTTGATACACCAGAGATGGGTTTACAGCAAGGTTAGACCATTGATACCGAATTCATATTAGACACTGAGGTTTGTGTCTTTGGTAACGGACCGTTTCTCCTCAGAGGAGTCAGTGATATCCAACAATCAGTAGCATACATCAGTCCCTACAATCATATGACATATACCCTCCGTCTATAGCTTGCTCTGTCCCTCCTCAGGTATCTTAATAACAACCTTTCCCCAAGTTCCTCTACCACCCAGCGCCTTCAACGCAGCCCCAGTCCTCTCAAGCCCAACAAACTCCTCATCCGTATACTCCGTACCCCTAAGCTTGCCCTCCTTAACGAGTCCCATAATGCCATCCCACACCTTGGGAATCATCTCCTTCTCATGGATAGAGTATGCGCCCCAGTGCAGTCCCACGATGGAAATGTTCTTGAGGAGAACCTTGTTCATGGCGACCTTTTCGATCTTGCCTGCCGCGAAACCGATAACAAGAATTCGTCCGTTCCAGGCTGTGCACTTTGTCGAGAGGTCGATTAGACCAACGGGATCGTAGACGATGTCGACGCCGCGGGAGTCGGGTGTTAGAGCCTTTACTTTGGCAGGCCATGAGGCGTCATTGTACGAGATAACATGGTCGGCACCATAAGACTTTGCAATGTCAAGCTTATGCTGCGTTGAAGCTGTCGCAATGACAGTTGCGCCAAATGCCTTGGCCACTATTTCACGTTAGTTCTCATCTCATCTCATACTCTTAAGTAATTCATACCTTGAACAGCTGCAAGACCCACACCACCTGCTGCAGCATGAACAAGCACATAATCACCCTTCTTAATGCCCGCTCTTACAACCAAAGCACCATAACTCGTAGGTGCAGTAACAAACAGGCCAGCTGCCTCCTTGAACGACCAGCCATCAGGAACAGGCAGGAGAGTATTTTCTATAGCGGTGATCTTTGTCGCAAAAGCGCCCTGCGATGCACCGAAGACGCGCGATCCTACGGGGAACTTGGGTTTGGAGCCGTCGGTGGGCGTGGAGATGACTGTGCCTGCGAATTCGGCGCCAGCGGTCCAGGGGAATGCTGTCAAAGGGTCAGTGTTGTATGTGAAGAGACTATAGGTGCAGTGCTTACGAGGTTGGTTCTGGTATTTTCCTTGGATCTGGAGAATGTCGAAGAAATTGGCTGCTGCGGCATGGACTTGGATGAGATATTGATCTTCAGAGGGCTTGGGATCGGGAAGATCTGAGACCTTGAGCTGATCAGGGCCCTTTTGAATTTGTCAGCTAAAATAAAATATGAGAGCAATTGGGGAAAATTGGAGGTCTACCTTGAGATATTCGGTGATCTGAATGCCACGCATGATGGAGCTGTTGTTATGCACTAGCTACTGTGATGTGATTTGAAGCTCAGTCGTATTAAGGTGTATTTGTGTACAACGAGACAATCGAGCAGCTACTGGAGTGTTGAGAACAAAGATCCCACGGCTGATAAGTTGAGTTGTGAGAGTGAGAGTGAGAGATTACGAAGAAAAAGAACACATTTATTAATGACTGACGTCGGTTACCTTGTCGCGGCCAGAGTCTGGGGTTACGCGGGGAAGACATCTATGAGCCTCGGCATCTTCTCCAGCGATCGGCCCCTAAACCGCAAACATGATATTACGGAGGTACTGTACAGCAATCCAGCCTCATGAATTAGACTACTATCAGAGCCATAGCTAGTTACAGATCACAGTGAAAAAAAAACACATTATTGAAGTTTCGAAAATAGTTCTGTTCCAGGCTTGATATCATAACTGCACCATGCTTCACTTGGGATATAATTACCCAGTTTGAACCTGTATTACCCGACTTGTCTGGCCTGTCTTTCAACTCAAAATGCCACTCCCAACTGACCCCAGAAGTCCCAATACTGGCCATCCTGACTGAAAGATTGTCTAGGGTCCACTAAGCAGATGCTCAATGGCACCCTGAACGCTTCCACCACTTCGTCTCAGAGCCGCAACATTACGGTCAAAGTCAAAGAATCCCATGTCATTCAGTTGGCGCAGTTGCTCAGCGTAGCGCTCTTCGGGGGGTCGGTTATCAGCAGGGGCCGCAGGAGTCGAATCCAATCCACCACTATTAAACATTTGCATCATCTGCTGCATCATCTCAGGGGACATGCCAAAAGGATTGTTGGTCTGGGCGCCGGCTCCAGGAGGAGGGAAGAGCGCGGCAAATGGGTTCGCGGGAGGTGGGCTAGTGGTCGAACCCTGTTGTGCACCACCTTGGCTAGGTGTTGTTCCAGAAGTTTGCGCATCACCCGAACTGTCCGTTGCACCTTGGCTGGGTGTGTTTCCTGTGCCTGTCTGTCCCGTCTGTCCCGTCGCGGTCTGTCCCTGGGCGCCGAGTCCGTAGATTGAACGAAGACTCTCGAGCTGTCCCATAAGCTGCCCCATGTCAGGAGCGTTTCCTGCACCAGACAGCAATGGGTTTGCGAAAGGATTTTGCTGTCCTTGTTGGCCCTGCGCATTTCCTCCGCTGGCTGCACCCTGAGGTGTGGTGTCAGTAGCTCCAGGAGCAGGGAATGCTCCGCCCTCTCCACCATGCATGTTTCGCTGCATGCGCATCGCCTGGCTCATCATCTCAGGACTACTCATCATCTGTCGCATAAAAGGCGATGTGATAATCTCTCGAGCGTTTGGGAGGTTTCTTAGCATGGGGTTCGAATCGATCAACATGTTGATGAAGTCGGGGTTGTTCAGCGCCTCGTTCATGGATTGTTGAACGTTGGGATCCGACATGAGTCGCTGGATACGTGCCTCATCCATAGGAGCACCCATCTGGAAGTATGTCAGCAAGCGAGTCCAATGAACATAGGTCATCACATAACACGTACACCACCATCAGGCCCGAACATGTCAAGTCCGGGAAGACCATTTCCAAACCCAGCATACCTAGCACCTGTCAAGTTGGCAAAAGGTTGGTTGGCTGTGCCTGAGGCCATGTTGGCGGGGGCGGGAGTCGATGTGGAGGTGTTGGCGGTGGGAGTCTGGTTAGGCTGCTGGTTGCTGGCAGCACTCTTGACCATGTGAATTGTGTTGTTGTGCTTAATTTTATAAGTGCTCAGAGTGTCGTCGTTCTTCATGACTCGGCCCGAGTAGATTAGGCGTTGTCGTTCAACAGGAATGTTCTCAAGGTCCTCGCCCGCAAGCTTGGTCTTGAGGTCGAGAACAGTGGCTGTGTCGTTCATGGTGATGCTGTGTGAACTCTCGGACGAGGTCTTCACCTTGAAGGTGATCTGAGAGTCACCGCTCGGTTCGGGGTTGTCGGCCATTGTGAAGACTGGCGATATGCGATATGGCGTGGCGCGGCGCAACGAGGGGGTTGAGTAGCGATAGCGGGGGTTGAACGTGGAACAAGAGCGGGTGAGGAGAGCTCTTGACCGTGTACAGCAGTAGTTGTACCCAAAGATTATGTTCCTACCTTTGTGAATAGTAATAGCTCGAGGCTTATGGGTGTTGGGCAGGAGAAGGATATTCTTGGGCTGCGAAGATGATGGCGAAGAGGAAGTTAGAAACCTAGAGAAGAAAGGTCCGTTAAGTGCTAAGTTACTGGATTAGATCAACTGCAGGTGCGGTCCAGGCTCAGGTCGGGTGGGTAGTGTCAGTCGTTAGTGGCGTGGGGCAACTTTTACTGCCAATGACGCGCTGTGGATAGTTATGAAAAGGCAAGCCGATTAATCAGGAATTGGAGAATCAAAAAAGGAAATATGCCTTCTATAGTAAGAGGCTCTATGTGAGGGATAGATTCGGATTGGGTGTATTATAAAAGACAAGTTTCTCCTTGTCTAAATCCTCTCTCGAGCACATATGAAGGAAGACATATGAACACATCGGCTTCTTCCATCACCGTCCATCATCTTCTGTTGCCAGATTCCCCTTGACAAAGCCAAGTATACATCATCTCCGGGAGATAGGCCTCATATCAACCTTTTTAACCGACGAGTCGGACGTCATCTAAAGACCATATTCCCCTTTTAACATTAGCACTTACTGGTTTTAGGCTGCATATAAACTCTTGGTTGAAATACACCCACTTAATGAGCAGTTCCCTCTGTTTCTAAGCAATAAAGGCCTGAAAGGGGCTTAAACAACGCAAAGTTCCGAGCCAACAAAAAATGATCAGGCAATGAATCAAAAGAGTTTTCTATCAACTACATTTTATTTCATTGTTTTACCTTGGGGTGTTTGACAATAACTGCATTCACATACCTATCTGGTGTGGTACAGGGTAACCAATTAGCGCGGGGCATAGTATTGCTCAATTGAGTTGAACGCCAAATATAACGCCATATAACTTCATTCCCATCATCTCCGACGCTCATCATCAAGTTTCAGGAACATAAACTTACTTGAATTATCAAGAAAATGCCCTAAGTCAAAATCATTTAGAACGTACAACCTCTAATCAAATTTACTGCCACAATTGGTGAATGCTCCGAACTAATCTCATCAACGAAATGATCAACACCAGGCTATGACCCAAAAGCCATCATGATCCAAGGTATCTTTTACGCCAGATTCTTCCCTCAAGAGGGTAACTACACACCAATCCTCAAACTTATACATCCATAGTAACATTCCACAGGCCCCAAAATCGTCGCACAGTCTCCCGCAGGCTGCATAACCCCCGTGGACGGCTCAACCAAATCCCCTCTCATCGACTTTGATGTGCTTCACGAGTACATCATACCCAGACAAGCCTTCTGCAACCGCTACCTCACCGTCAACACACCAGACGGAAAGTACACTGTTCTGGGATACCCTGTTGTCATTCCTCACACAAAGTACCTTCGCAATGAGTTCATCTTCAACTTCGGCCTCGTCCTCGACGCTGATGTTGATCACGTCCCTTATGAGCGTGTCGTTCGTGGTCTAGCTTCGACTTTTTCGGAGATGGAGAGGCAGAATGAGTATTTGAGTCAGAACGCGGAAACCAAGGGCTCTGGAAGGAGACCTATTGATAGTTTGCTTGAGATTGTGAAGGAGGATTTGGACAATTATGGAGAGTGCATGATTCCAGTTGGTAAGTTCACATTAAGCATTCACGCAGACACGATGCTTATTATTTCACAGATGAAGCCAACACCATCAACATGAAGCTCTTCCCTCACCACATGGATCCTCCCAGGGTTCGTGGCTGGCATGTCCCCGTTCCCAAGGCCAAATTTTCAGATATCATGGACCCAACCTGGGACCTCACTCTCCAAAAGGTCATATCCCACATCGACGGCGTCTCTGATGTCAGACACATCGCGCACGCTGCCTCCGTTTCACTTGAGCTAGCAAAAACAGCCCTCCGCCATTTACTCTATTACGACACTATTCTTCTCCTTGACATGTTCTTCTTCACTGCCTGCTACGCTCCACGTCCTGGAATCCATGACTTTATCCGCAATGTTGATGGGATGGTTGACGAGTGTGCTGCGTATGTATCTCACGGACGTGGCCTTGTTAGTAACTATCACCTTATCAAGCTCATGTCCACTTTTGCTCCTGGGAAGTCTGTCATGGAGTGGCTCAAGGTACATCAAGACGCAGGCTTCGAGGTTCTCCGCTTTGTCGACGTCCGCAGATTCGTCCAGTTTGGCGTCATCAAAGGCTGCATATACCGCGTCCACAAATTTGTCGTCTCAAAGCAATACCTCGCTGCATTAGCATCTGGCCAGAGCCGCCCGGTCCCAGGAGGAGACCCCCTTCAGAAGTATACAGATGGCTGTCATCACTTTGACCAGATCATCACAGAGCAGAACATGACAGACAGCGATATTATGGAGAAGCTCAAGAAGTTGCCAGTTCCAAAGGGGGACTTGGCAGTCTTTTACAGATAGATCCAGGACCAGGCTATGTATACCCATGAATATTTCAACATTTTACATCATATCTATGGTATCATGCAGATTACAATATAGTACAGTGTTATGTTACACGGCAGATGCGAGCCGATATTTCAGACATGTCCTTATTTGCCAGTCTTATCTGACGCGTATCGAGCGCGCATCTCACGCATCTCGTGTTTGCCGGGCAGCTCAATGTTGGGGTTGTTGGCAACATTGAGCTTGGTCTTCTTCTTTTGCGCAATTTCGCCGAGTGTCTTGTCCGTCACCTTCTCACCCTTCTCTTCTATCTCCCTCTTAAGCTCGTCCTTCATTCTGCGCATAATACCAGTACCGGGTTGACCGGGGTAGATCTGACCGCTCTTCTTCCACTCTTCTTCGCTGATAAGCTCGACAATGCGGATGTTGTGCTTGCCCTTGCGCATGATGAGCATGCGCTCGTCGATAAGGAACTTGGCGGTCTCTTCAGGGAACCATGCTTTCATGGGCGTCCAGGACAGGTTTCCAGGGACAAGACCCCTCTTCTGACCGGGTTGGGCAGCGATGTAAGCGCCCTGCTGAGAGAGCAGACGCTGGCCTTCACTACTGCTGGAAGCGAGACCCACAGCGTGGAGGATCTTGGCGGGTGAGAGATTCATGATGCTGCGAGGAAGTTGGATGTCGCTTCTTGGGGCATTGTTAGGAGTGATGATGCCAGTTTCTGAAGTAGGTTCCTTAACAATACCGCTGGGGAGCTTGGTGCCGAAGCGGAATTCGTGCTGCTTAGCCTCCTGAATAGCCTTTTGCGATCCGTGGATAAGTGAGAGAACCTCAAAAGCCAGAGTATGCTGCGCCTTTCGCTCTTGAGGCTTTGCTCGGTGTTCCTCCATAATCTTCGAGATCTGCTCCAGGGGCATGAAAGTGAACATCTTGAGCAGATTCTCAACCTCTTCGTCGGACCGTCGGACAAAGTATCCGTACAAGTCAAATGCTGTTGTTTTAAACTCATCTAGCCATACCGCGTTGCCAGCACTCTTGCCGAACTTGTTGCCGGCAGAGTCCGTTAGTAGAGGGACAGTGAAACCTACTGGCTCATGATCCCAGGTTGATGGCATCTTCAAATGAGGCGCCTCTTCGGATTCGCGAATAGTCTTGAGGGCATCGATTCCAGCAGTGATGTTGCCGTACTGGTCTGAGCCTCCAATTTGCATCTGGATGCCAAGCTTGTTGTACATATGCCAGAAATCCCATCCTTGGAGCAGGGGATACATGAACTCGCCCAGTGACATGCCGTCTCCTTCAGTCATCTTTCGCTTAACGCTGTTATTCTTGTTTAGCATTGGGAATAATCGTTTCTGAGGGAGAAACTCACGTATCCCTGGCCAACATAGGCCCAATTCTGGTATGCCTGGCTATCCTCTTGGCAAAATCATAAAGTGTAAGATTTCCTAGCCACATGTTGTTGTTCAACAAACGATGTGTAGCAGCCCAGTCCTCCTCATATCCGTACTTTTTCTTCAAGATGTGAACGTTTTGCCATATTCTCGTCAATTGGACATGGATCTTTGTGATGTTCTTGGAAATTTCGGCATTGGAAAGAATTGCCCGGGTCTCGAGTCGGTCGGTAGGGTCGCCAATACGGGCAGTCGAGCCACCGATTAAAGTGACTGCAGGATAACCGTGGAACCACATCCAGAACATGGGCATCAGAGGTAGCAAGTGACCAACGTGCATTGAGTCGGCAGTGGGATCGATACCGACGTAGGAACCTATTCTCCTAACTCGCATAATCTCTTTGATCTTGTCGGGTGATCTGAAGTATAAGTTAGGTATCTATTCAGTTTGAGGACCGTGGGCAGTACCGCATACCCTGCTACATCCTTGATATATCCTCGCTCTTGAAGCACATCCCATGTGTGTGGAATCTCGCCGTTCTCAATTTGTTTAGCCCTTTCTTTCCATCTTTCCTCGCCTTCTGCAATTTTCTTGAGGTGTGTTCCCGCAACGAATCGAATTTGAATGGATCGCTGTCTGTTAAGACATCTCGAATGTATGGCAGGTCGTGAGGGTGCAAGTTTCGAGACGACGGCGCGAGTCGCCATGGCTGAAGTTTTGAGCAAACTGCTCAGTGGTAAGAATGAAAGACACGAAAAAGGAATTGTCTTTTGAAACCCCAATTCGTATTCAAATTCTACCACGTCTAGGTCTGACCATCATAGCTCGAAGCTGTTAGTCTCAAAAAATTCCAAGCGACGTCGGTCGACTTCAAAAGTTGACCAATCATAGAAGATTTTGATAAATGAATGCTATTGGGCTTGAGACAGCCGGAGGTCTCCACACCACAGGGAAACCTTCGGGACGCAGCCAACCAATCACGAGATAGGTAATTCGAGATCCTCGGCAATGTAGGAGATGCAGTTCCGGGCCAGTTTGAATTGAAGGAATCCATACATCATCACCTCGACCTTCAATCTCACGCCCTTCGAAGCAGCCACCAATTGAGCGCCGCGACAACATCACAAGAATACTCAACGCTTCATAATGGCCTCAATTGCGCGTTCCTCTCTGCTTAGGCAGACCGCTATGGCTTCTCGATGGGCTGCTGTCCCCGCGACTCGAAGCGCTTTCATGCCTATGCCAAGCATCCGATCTCAGCTTAAGGGTGTTGCTGCTTTCCATAACACTAGTCGACGATCTGCTATCCTTCCTCCTGGACCTCGTGCGTATAACCAACTCTCTCAACAAGGCTCTATGCTAACTGATTCTCGCAGAGCGCATTGAGGGTAGTGGTACGAAACAACTTCCTCCAAGCCGAATCG
The DNA here is from genome assembly GCA_013184445.1 of Fusarium sp. NRRL 53497. Taxonomy (NCBI): domain Eukaryota; kingdom Fungi; phylum Ascomycota; class Sordariomycetes; order Hypocreales; family Nectriaceae; genus Fusarium; species Fusarium sp. NRRL 53497. The sequence goes on along the minus strand of JABCJZ010000020.1, from coordinate 84,681 downwards.
CAACCGGCTTCACATGATACGAACTCAATAACTAACACCTTCTGTAGTCAACGACCCTGCTCCCATCCCCGATCCCAGCGCCGCCCACGGCTCTTACCACTGGACCTTCGAGCGTCTCCTCGCCGCCGGCCTCGTCCCCTTGACCGTCGCTCCCTTCGCTGCCGGTTCTCTCAACCCTACGCTCGACGCCATCCTCTGCAGCGTTCTCCTCCTCCACTCCCACATGGGCTTCCAGCAGGTCGTCATCGACTACATTCCCTCAAGGACCTACCCCGGCCTCCGCAAGATCTTCAGCTGGCTCCTTAACATCGCCACTGTGCTTGCTGGCGTGGGACTGTACGAGTTCGAGACCAATGACGTTGGTATCACCGAGGCTGTTCGACGGGTGTGGAAGGCATAAGGTTGTAGAGCGTTGATTGGTGTATGTGTGTATGAAGGATGCTGTTGATAGTATTACTTGTCGCGCAGATTTGTGACTGCAGACACCTGTATAGAAAAATTTCCTTTGAGTTAACGAAGATTGCGTCAATTTCCCACAAGGCGTTTCTTATATCCTATTACACTCGAACGGCAAATTGTGTGGGTAGTTTCAACATGAATTTCGCTTGTGAATGTTGATGGCCTTTGCCAGAGCGATCACGGAGTTCACTGGCATGATAAAATATGAGAGCGCAGCTGCGCAAAACCAATTGTATTGTCCATTCACTTCGCTATTCTGTCCTGTGCCAATTTTCACAATACCAATTCCCTTATCCTAATCCATTCCGGCTATCACACTTAAAGAGTCAACGATGTAATTTCAGAACCTCCAGCCCGGTCCATCTCGGGTGTAGGAGGAGGCAAGTTCTCTGACTTGGTGCAGATCCAGCAACTAGCGTACATGTTGACGCGGTCAATGCAAGCTCCATTAGTGCGAGCACCATGCTGCTTAGGTGAGAAACCATGGCTCTCAAACTCCTTGATATACCAAGGAGTCAGAGCAGAAGAACGCAGCAGCACACGACCACCCATTGCCAAAGCTCGGTTAAGCTTGGTGATCTGAGTGGCAGCGGCTCGAGATCCAGTATCAAACCAATCCATACTGTCCATGACGACGGCAACAGTCAGGGTTCCAGGAGTGATGCGAGCAATGACCTCCTCAAGCTCATCAGTGTGAATGCGGAGACCATCAAGAGCATTGGGGCGAGACAGCTTGGCGTGGGCCTTAGGGCTGAGATAATCAGGGTGGCACTTGGACGAGAACTTGCCGTCCATGCAGACATAGTAGTAAGGGTTATCAGCAGCGATGTGAGTCTCCTCAGCGACAGGGTCGAGAGTGTTGACCATGTAGTGCCAGATAGCATGAGAACGAGTGTTCTTGGCGGCGGGCTTGGGGCCCTTGACCAGGTCTGACTCAGCGTGATCAGCCTCAATCATGGCCAACTGGTTCTTGGGAACACCAAGAGCAGCCCAAAGGAAGCTCTCCTGCGCAACAACCAGGTTGCAAACGAGCTTGGATAGAAGTGCGGGTCGGATCTTTCTTCGCCAGATCTCTCGCTGCTCATTCAGGGTCTTGGCCTCAAGGAGCTGCTTCACAGCCTTCTGCAGACCAAAGAGTCGGGCAATCCAACGGAAGACACGAATTGCGTGGCGAGAACCACCAGTGTCGTAGAGTCCGTAACCACTGCTGTTCTGGAAAACATGGATGTTCTTGAGCCAGTACTGGAATGCGCGGCCAGAAAGATGAGGAGAAAGCTTGGTGATGAGCAACTCGCGGAACTTAGGGTGCTTTCCATCTCCAAAGATCATCCAGAAATCCTCATAGGGAAGGGCAGTGTAGGAAGCCGCCTTTAGTTCAAGGAGGTGGTTCTGGGTAGGGTTTAAGTCGACAGCATGAACACGAGCAGGGCTTTGAAGAAGATACGAGAGGATGTTGTCACCAGCAGATGTAATGGCGAGGACCTTATCATCAGCGCCTAGCTTCAACAAACGCTCATCAACGTGAGTATCCTCCCAGGTGAAGGCATAGATATACTCATCATTGAACTGGGTATGCTTCGGGAGCTGCTCATCGTAGTAAATGCGCCAGTGGTGGTTCTGGTAGAAGAAAGAGGGGAGAGGGAGGTTGGAGGAGAGGTTCTGGACAGCAGTGAGGAATGCCTTGGATCGAATCTCAGGAGCAGACCTTTCGATGGCTCGAGTCAAAGCATCCCCTTGATTGGCGGGGTAAAGATAGGGAGACTCTGTAACCAGAGCATCAATGCGCTCGACAATCTCGTGAGGAAGACTGGAGGATGAGAAAGGTTTTTTATGGCATCCAAGCCAGATGTAGTAGGGAATAGCTCCCAGGCCCCTGTTGCGAGTGTTGACGTTGAGAACAGTACCAAACTTGTACTCCAGGTAATCTCGGCGACTAGGCTCAAGGCCAACACGGTCAAGATCGAACCAAGAGCGCCAGAAGTTTCGTGACAAGAAGTTGACGTGACGGTCAACAAGACCACCAGTGTAGTTTCGGAAAGCAAAATCAACCTTATTCTGGACATAAAAGTCTACAACGCCCAAGATGCCTTGGGGCGACAGAAGCGAAGTCACAGAGTCAATGACTGAATAGTAGTCAGGCTGTTATCATACGTTAGCGATTTGCTATGCTATGGAATGCCGTGAGACTTACAATCATGGACAAGCTGTATGACATGGTGATCAAATCCGCTCCACCAAAGTCCGGGCGAGGCTTATCGAAGTAGCTTAGGGTCGGAGAACGAGGGGGAATCGCCTTCGAAGGCATGCCAGACTCATAATCCTCAAGACGAAACTTGCGAGCATCCTCACAAACAACCTTGACATTCTTCCAGCCAAGGCGTTCGAACCGCTTTCTTGCCACTTCACACAGCGAAGGGGAGAAATCGACGAGGTATACACTCGAGAAGAAGGTAGGGACATCGACGAATGCTCTCATGGCTTCAATGTTGAAGCCAGTGCCGCCGCCAATCTGCGACAAACGTGTTAGTATTTTATTAGAGTAAGGGTATCAATTGTAGCTCACATCAACCCAGATTCGCTTGTTCTTGTTGCCACCTTTAGGCGTAGCGTCATTCAGCTTTGCCTGAAGCTGTGCGGAAACAAGCGCCAGCATGTCCTCACGACCACGGAGGAGGACCTTTCGGGTAGCATCGTAAGCCCCGGCTTGCTTCTTATAGAAGCTCTCAAGGGCATCTTGCTGGTTGCCCTTCTTGTCGCCCTTCTTGTCGCCCTGGTGGGGTTTGATGAAGGATGAGTAGAAGAAGAGGAAGAAGGATTTAATCAAGCCTGGGGCTTCATCTTGACTCTTGTTGGAGAATATTGAGGTAAGGCATAGTGTGCTCAGGACTGTAGCAACGATGCCGGCGACGAGAGACTGGGCGTTAGCCAAAGATAATATGTTACCACCCTAGTAGTTCCATTAGTAGGTATTGAGATCGGAGACTGAATGAAGGCGTACATGAGAAGCCATGATACTCTCTCATTGTATGACGAGAGAATAAGTGTTGAAGAAGAAAGCTACTGAAGCAGTGTTGAAAGCTGTTCACACGATCAAGTTGAAGATGGGTGAGAACTGGAGGAACAAGGACACGGCAAGCCAGGGCTATATACGTCGAGGCACGCGAGTTGGCAACCAAGCAGGCATGGCTTGGTATCCAATTCGGGTACAATGGTCTCGGTACAACGGTTATTGCACGTAGTCGGCAGCTCTGACGCCTCGCACACGATGTGCTGAACACGAATCTACTTGCTCATGTGTGTGTAGGTCCCTGTTGATCTGCCCAACCCCACCAGATAGCCATGATAACCCCGCCGCCAGGGTTCACTCTAGACATGAGCTATATGGTGGGTGATGGATGTGGGAGCCAATGACTGAAGCACATGTTCAAAGCCCATAGTGTTCCAGGGGCCTTGCAAGGCTGCGGCGGCGGCAAGCATGTGCCATCCTTCGTTCGCTATGAGCAGTTTCTCTAGTTCGTAGCGTGTGGGTGGGGTATATAGTTAGGAAGCGGTTTCAACTGAGAATCGTCGACGATCATGGGCTTGACAAGCCGAGGATGACGAGAGTCTTCCAGCATGGGTTGTGTTTATGAAGGAGGTCGAGTCCTCAGTACCAGGAATGAATAAACTGCTGCCTTGATTCTTCACTTGAATAACAAGCAAGCATCAGCTCAATAAGAAGCATTCTTCTAATATGAAAAGACAGAGAGCTGCTGTCATGTCTTATTTGCGTAGATGAGACGTTGTTGGTGTTTTCGTATTAGTCGGGTCGTTCCAGAGAGAAAACGCAACAGCCAATCAGAGAAGAGCAGTTCACCACATGTAGCCATCAACACTGCCGTACGGACACATAAGACAGCCCAAAAGACTGGAATTAGATTCGCCAGATAAAGATATCTTGCGTTGCAATGAAGAATATAGAGTAGGCCAATTGAGTTGCACGGGAGTTATCGGCTGTAATAATAGCCGGACCTCTGTTGGACACCAATGTTGTTGAGCAAAGCTCGTGAAAGATACACGCAAGAATTAAGAGCCTGTTCTAGGACATAGACAGAAATTCCGGGGTATTCATGTCATTAGCTAACGCAATTATTCACCCTATGGACATCCGCGAAGAAGGTTGGTCTTGTTGATGGGGCGCTAGTGCTGTGGAGGTTCCATGTTCATCGAAATACATCGTAGCAGACAAGCAATGGAAGATCGTTGAAACTCTCGATAAGCCCATCAGTATAGTGAGGTTGGGGGGGGGGGTCTCTTCCACAAGACTCCTACGAGTAAGAGCGGCTACAAGAGAACGTGCGACCCTTTTCAATTTGCGCCTACTGAAAGCCAACGAGTCATTGAATGCTTATGCAAGATTTACCCAGGTACAGAACAGCCAACATGAGCATGATCGTCAGGAAATAATGGTGGTAAAAGTGCAGTCAACTTGATCTGAAACTCACAAATAACTGACAGACTCAGATAGAAGCCCTCGCTCCTATGTTCAAGAGGCCAGTGATCGATCTTGGGCCTTCCATTGATGCATCTCATGTAGGCTCCAGCTTGAGAGAGTTTCCCGTCACCTAAGGGCTCTTATTAAAGGTAGCCATCGCGTTTGGGTCCAGAATATGTTTTCATTCGACCTTTGAAGCCTGCCGTAGCGAATAGCCTTCACGTGCATGTTACGATTGCCGTGTCCCTTGCAGCTGGTTGATCTCTATAAACGTTTTTATCATGTGGGAGGTCACACTGAAAATGGAAGAGGATAGTTAACGATAAGGGTTTCCATTACGATACCCAAGATATTGATAGGATCAAATAAGAACAAGATGCCTTCAAAGAACTCAAACAAAGGGAAGGTTCTCTAGGTAGGTACCTTAGGTATTAAGGTTCTCATAACTGAGGATACACCTGGGTAGGAACGGAAGCACACTTATTCCGTTCCTGCCGTGTAAGGTTTCGGGGGGTCCCTCTTGCTTCCCTTCCATTCCTTCCCCTCAGCTGAGATCATCAAGGGGCAGGTACGTACCGACACCAAGCTGTGACGTGACGCAAGTTAATAGGATCGCGTGCTTAGAGCCGTGGTCGTGTTATTCCTACCTGTTATTCCGCTGTCGCAATTATCATCGAAACCTCTCACGTAACCTTCGAATCCATCTAATCAAACCGCGCACAACCGACACCGTAACCAAACACATCTTAGTACACACTGTCTCTGCTCTTAAATACCCGCAATAATGCCTCCGGGGTCGAGCCAGAAGGGAACTGGCAAAAAGAACTCGGCCTTACCAAAACAGAGCCGCAACACAACGCCCGCCCCAGTCGCGACAGCTAGTCTCCCGCCGCAAGAGTTTTACGATCCAGACTATCTCAACACAAGAGTCATTCTTTTTCGCAATCTTACCTACGATGATATCGTTGATCAATCCGCCTCCAATGCGACTATTCCAGATTCAAAGAGCCTTGATGGCATGATTGATCGACTAAAAAGCTTATCCAACATTATGGAAAAACGCTCGACATTCTATGATCGCGGTATGAGACACTTGGCAGACGAGCGCAAGAAGCGACCGTCCGAGGACTACGGGAGCCGCGCCGATGGCGAACAAGAAGGAAAACGACCAAAACACAAGAGAAAGAAGCCTGATTCACTTGCGCCGCAGGAGGGCAATATTGGTAGGTTTTTTTCATGATATACATGATGAGCCCGAGGCATGCGTCTGGCGACAGACACTTGCCAGTGCCAGCAGCTGGCAACCACTTAACCTTGGATTTCCGAGCTAATTTTCTACAGAACGTTCGTCACCAATGCGAGACTCGAAAAACCGTAAACATGACCGAGACCCAAGCTCTCCCCTGTCCCCTACTCACGCTGGCTCGCCAGGGGCTATGGATGTCGATAAGAAGGCTAAGACAGAAGAAAAAGAGGAAGACGAAGAAGAGTCAAGCTCTGAAGACGATGGTGCGCCGCCTCGTCGCGAACAACCTCAAGCCATGACGTTCGGCGAAGATCCTTCCACCTTCCCTGATCCCACCATCTACGAAATTCGAGCTACCTACCCAGGAATGCCCGACGAAGAGCGCAAAGAGATTTACTCCGTCGCAACATATCCTCCATCGGATCTCGCCGACCTCATCGCAGGCGATCCACCGGACAAGGACTTTAGCAATACAAAGCCTAACAGTCAGATCAACTTCTCGACCTTCTCCACATACGTCGAACCGTTCTTCCGACCATTTTCGGAAGAAGACCTGGCCTTTCTGCGAGAACGTGGCGATCGTGTGACGCCCTTTGTCATGCCCAAGCGCGGCAAGAGACATTACACAGAAGTTTGGGCTGAGGAGGACGGTGCAATGGCGATCGATACACCACAGCAAGGGCGTGATAAGCTCCCACCGAACCAGCCTCGAGGAAGTATAGACAACATGGATGACGATGTTGGAGAAACAGACAAGCTTTCCGTAGGTCCTTGGTTGACCCGGCTTATGCAAACACTTCGACCCGAAGCTCGCGCGCAATCTGCAGACGACAAGCCCACGACAAATGGAATCACCAACGGAGACATCAGCATGAACGGTGATGCAGAGGGTGAAGATAAGCCTGCATCTTCTGACGACAAACCGAACCAGCAACCGGCGGCTTTCATGCCTGAGTCATCAACAGAGATCTGGAAGAAAGCCTCACATCCCAAGCTGGAATATTCGCAGGTTGATGAACGCATCAAGCAGGAACTCAGACACATTGGATTCCTTCCCCTGGAAGGATTCGAAGCAGAGTACGATGGCCATTATGATGATGAAGTGGCAGCGAGACTACGGCTTCTACAGAATCGCCTCAAGGAGCAGATGTTGATCAACGGTGCGCGCAAAACTCGCCTGACAGAACTCGTGCGAGAACGGATGGCCTACCAGGAGTACCAGACGATATTGGAGGATCTTGACTCTCAAGTACAGGCTGCATACCTCAAGCGGACGCGGACAATGGGCAAAAGCAAAAAGACGAAGCGCCCTGGAGGTGCAGGTGGTGGTAGTCACTTTGTGGGCGGCGCTGCTGGCACCGCTCGGCCGGGCATTGGCGATCTTACGAAGACACTCATGGAGCGGCGGAAGCGATGGATCGATACGATTGGATCAGTGTTCGACGATGAAAGCCTACGCAAGGTCCCGAGGATAACAGACCCAGAAAGTTCCATCTTTAAGCCGGCTGACATGACGGAACTTCTGAACAAAGAAAAAGAGCAATGGGATGAGGAAGTGGAGGAGGAATAGCAGTCCTATCTGGCCCAGTCCCCCTAGGCTTTGATTCCTAGGTATGATTACTCTATATTGTGGTAGATTTGGTTCGTGCAAAGGCGTTGAACGGTATAGGATGGCTGAGACGATGATTTTATGTTACATTGGAGCGGGGATACCAGTCATTAGTTGCTCTCTCGAATATGATGAAGAGAATATGAAGCAATTAGATTTGCACTTGCATTGAGTGTTCAATAGGTCTATAGTGAGCGTTTTGCTCTCGGAACTGCAAGCCAATTATAGATTCTCTTAAAGCGTTATTGGGTAGTAGATATAAAAGATTACACAATCCACAAGCCCAGAGCCAATAGTCGACTGAGCTGATTTGAATGATGTAAACCCATGTCAACAACGGGCGCAAATGAATGACCAATCGATCGGCCTCTACTTATCAATGAAACTAACCCCAGGAAGCCCGTTATCTCAAAGTTACAGTGGGGGAAGTACCGTAACTGTAGCTAGGAAAGGCCGAGACCAGAAAATCGTAGGCAAAATGTCAGACTACTCTTGATGCGGCTATTCCCTGCCGAGATAACTAGGTAAGGTATCATACACTTTGGGCCCCTCTTCACACTCCCTCTTGATTCTTTGATTTCTTGATACCTAGCCACAAAGAGTCTATTATCGCAAAAATGCATCTTGTACCTAAAGAGGTTCGTCTTCATTCGCCAAGGCTAAGAGACCCAGTCTGCGGAGTCATGTCGTTGGTTGGAGACATGGCCGTTGCAGGGTTGTTACGCCTATTCACTGCAGTATATCAGTATAGCACGCGACAGTACTCTAACAAAGTTTATAGATCGACAAGCTAGTGATCTCTCAGTTGGGAGTTCTTGCCCAGAGACGGTTGGCGAGAGGAGTCAAGTTGAACCATTCAGAGGCTGTGGTGAGTATGATATTGTCTCTTATTTGAAGAATGAGCCAATTGCAAACTTGACGTACCTTGACTAACAGTGAACTTAGGCTCTCATCGCCAATAACCTCCACGAACTCATCAGAGATGGAAACCATACAGTCTCCGACCTAATGGCCTTGGGTGCCACGATGCTAGGACGCCGTCATGTTCTGCCCTCTGTCTGCACCACTCTTCATGAGATTCAAGTCGAGGGTACCTTTCCATCAGGCACTTACCTTGTCACAGTCCATAATCCCATCAGCACAGATGACGGAGACCTGCGAAGAGCTCTTTATGGAAGTTTCCTTCCTGTGCCAGACAACAGTGTCTTTCCAATGGCGGCGACTGAAGAGTATCAACTTGACAAGCAGCCTGGTGTCGTGGTGCCTGTCAAGACCAAAAAGATTACTCTCAACGAAGGTAGAAAGAGGATTCGCCTTCAGGTGACGAGTACAGGAGATCGACCTATTCAAGTTGGGTCTCATTACCACTTCATTGAAACTAATCCTCAATTGGAATTTGACCGTATTCGCTCCTATGGCTACCGTCTTGATATCCCGGCCGGAACGTCAGTGCGATTCGAGCCCGGAGACACCAAGACTGTTACTCTTGTTGAGATTGGCGGAAATCGTATAATTCGTGGTGGTAACAACCTCGCATCTGGCGTCGTCGATCTCTCACGCGCTGACGAAATTCTCGCTCGGTTACAAGAAGCTGGATACGCTCACAAACCGGATCCCGCAGGCGATCTGGCTCATATTGATGTCTTCCAGATGGACCACGCTTCATACGCGACTATGTTTGGCCCTACGACTGGAGACCTCGTTCGACTCGGCAGCACTGATCTCTGGATCAAAGTCGAGAGGGATGAGACTGTCTACGGTGATGAATGCAAATTTGGCGGCGGAAAGACGCTACGTGAGGGAATGGGCCAAGCCACGGGACGATCAGACGCGGAGACACTCGATCTCGTGGTGACCAACGCACTTATCGTGGACTGGACAGGTATCTACAAGGCAGATATTGGAATCAAGGAGGGCATGATCGTGGGTATCGGCAAAGCAGGTAACCCTGACGTTATGGATGGTGTAACGGAAGGAATGATTGTGGGCAGCTGCACCGACGTTGTTGCAGGCGAGGGAAAGATTGTTACCGCCGGCGCCATCGACACGCATATTCACTTTATCTGTCCTCAGCAAGTACCGGAAGCACTTGCATCTGGTGTAACCACCATGCTTGGCGGTGGTACAGGCCCAAGGTTTGTCCAATGCCCTCTCGTTAGCCTATCTCGGAAGCTTATCACAGTTATAGTGCTGGAACAAACGCAACTACTTGCACGCCTGGCGCTCATTATATGCGTCAAATGCTGCAAGCTTGTGATCAACTCCCTATCAATATTGGTATCACAGGGAAAGGTAACGACAGTTCTCCCGAGGGTCTTCGTGATCAGGTAAATGCTGGTGCGTGTGGCCTTAAACTTCACGAGGATTGGGGCTGCACTCCGGCTGCTATCGACGCTTGCCTCAGTGTCTGTGATGAGTTCGATATTCAATGTCTTATTCACACTGATACGCTCAACGAGTCTGGATTTGTAGAGTCTACAATCGCTGCATTTAAGGACCGCACCATTCATACTTATCACACAGAGGGCGCAGGAGGTGGCCACGCTCCCGATATTATCTCCGTGGTAGAGCATCAAAATGTTCTCCCGTCGTCTACGAACCCTACGAGGCCATTTACACTCAACACTCTTGACGAGCATCTTGACATGCTCATGGTCTGCCATCACTTATCCAAGAACATACCCGAGGACGTAGCCTTCGCCGAGAGTCGTATCCGCGCAGAAACCATCGCTGCCGAGGATGTGTTGCACGACAAAGGTGCTATCAGCATGATGAGCTCCGATTCTCAGGCTATGGGCCGCTGCGGAGAAGTTATTCTGAGGACGTGGAACACTGCACATAAGAATAAGGTTCAGAGGGGTTGGTTGCCCGAGGATGAAGGCACAGAAGCTGATAACGCGCGTGTGAAGCGCTATGTGAGCAAGTATACTATCAACCCGGCTATTGCTCAGGGATTTGGGCATGTTATTGGAAGTATCGAGGTTGGCAAGTTTGCTGATCTTGTATTATGGGATCCGGCGTGGTTTGGCACGAAGCCTAGCCATGTCCTCAAGGGTGGACATATTGCATATGCTCAGATGGTAGTTCCCCCCTTCTAACATGTCAGCTCTACGAGTTACTAATCTGGTATTAGGGAGATCCCAACGCCTCTATCCCAACCGTTCAGCCCATTATTGCTCGACCCATGTTCTCACCACACTGTGCTTCTACGAGCATTCTTTTCGTCTCATCTGCATCCATCGAATCGGGTGCTATTGCTTCATATGGTCTGCATAGCCGTGTTGAGGCTGTCAAGGGCTGCAGATCTATTGGCAAGAGTGATATGCATCATAACGATCTTAAGCCACGAATGCGTGTTGACCCTGAGAGCTATACTGTCGAAGCTGATGGAGAGGTCTGTGAGGCGGCACCTGCAGAGACTTTACCTCTAACACAACAGTTTTATGTGTATTGAAGGAACAAAATGGGGGCTGTTGGATACTTGCTAAGTTATAGGGTTGCATATCATAGGCTGCATTTAGGGTACTGGCTATAACGCTATATACCATAACATATTATTATCAAGGGTGGCAGTCATGAAACGTGACCCTGTTACCTATAACAGTTATTGGTATTGTTATCGCCACTTGATTCACCGGCTAGACTGGTCCGTGTCTGAAGGCTGATTGCTAATGCATTGGTCATACAAAATTATGCAGGAGGAATAAAGATCACACAGGAGAACAAGCACAGCCCGAGAGACTACCAGGTATCACATTTTTGGGTTTAGAGAATCGAGATCGCTGGACGTCCAATGCTTCAAATTATCTTGTGGTGTATGCAAATAGATTGTATTTGATGGTATCCTGAAATTAAATAGAAAGTAATCAAAACGATCGCGAGCTTAGAAGTGTTCCTTCCAGAACCGGAACTCCACATCAGGAACTGTTGCTGTTTTACACGCCGTCTTGATATCTCGAGCTAGAGATAGAGTTAGCATAGTCTGAGAGAGTATTGAAAGATTACAACTTACCGGCTGACGAAGGACCACAGAAGTAAACTCCAACTGTCGTCCTGATGTGGGACTCTAGACCGTTGAGGTATGTTCGGTCCAAGATACCATTTCGCATAGTGGTGAACAGACGAGGGAAGTCAGGGCGACCGAAGTTGGTTCGTGATTGTAGTTCGGTGAGAGGATCCATCTGAGCACCGACACTGTTGAGGACGATGTTTTGAGCAGTGTCGATATCCAGCTTCTGTGTAAGATAGGTGTGAATCTTGAGGAACTCGACGCCTGTGCTGCCAGGCATCCGTGCCGCTTCGTTGGACTGCTCTTCTAGGGATGACAACAAAGTCTGGAACCATTCGAAGGAACCGGTATCCTTGCACACCCAGATAAACTCGACACGGCGGAGACGGCGGGGGGGGTTGGGCGAGTTGCGAAGGTGCCAGATGTTCTTGAGGATAGAGGCCCAGGGAGTGACACCAATACCAGTACCTATAAGCACAGCGATTTCGTTCTCGAATACATCTTCGGCGGGGGCACCGTAGGGACCGTCGATTCGGAGGGCGGGCATCTGATCACCGTTCTGAAGGGCAACTTCGTACATACCCATAGGGTCGACATCATCGTAAAGCTTAGCCTGTGCAGCACCAGCACCAAGAGCATCACCCAACTCCCGAGTGAAGTCACCAACTTGACGAACATGAACCGACACATAAGGGTCGAAGGGGCAAGAAGTGATGGTAAAGGGGTGCCACTGGTACTTGGAGAGTGATGGCACCTGGAGGAAGAGCCACTGGCCAGCCTTGTACTTGAATGACGGCTTGTTGAACTGAAGCTCAACCACGTCGTAGGGATGACGGACGACTCGGGTGATCTTGGTCTGACGTCGAGCACGAATCTCACGGTAGAGACGCTCGAGAAGATAGAAGCCTCCAGTCCAGAGTTCCCATCGCCATCCCAGGTAACCAATGCAGTGCTCCCAGAACTCATCACCCGCAAACGGTGAGATGGCTTCAGGAGTGTCGCGCACGAAACATCCAACCGTGTGGGTGTAAAGAGCGAGGAAGAAAGGAATAAAGAGATGGTGAGTGTACCAAAAGGTCTCAAATGACTGTTGGCGAATGCGAGCGTGTGCGGTCGTAAACATCAGTAACATGCAGAGGAGCATGATATGGCCAGTGATGCCACCGGGCTGAGCATAGTGAATCTGAAGAGCCAAGACAGGTCGAATCTGAGTCAACTCGACGTTATAGAAGTTGACGTAGTGAGCGCCTGTGTGAAGACAGGTAAAAAGGAGCATGGAGTAAGCGAGTTGGCGATGCATCCAAAGGTTCTCGTCGAGTGGGATGAAGCGGATCTTGGGTCGAACCCAGCGCATAATAGTTCGGCACACAGGGAGGAGGATAAGCATGCAGTCGACGCTGAGGACTAGGCCGGCACCTCGTGAGATCCATACTGAGAATTTGAGTGTGTTGAGACCTGCGAGTCTGGCATCTGCGGCTTGCTTCCACCTATATTATATCAGTCAGCTATGGTCCTGATCTTTGTATTGTTTGAGTTCCATTTCTCAACTTACCAACCATAAGCAAAAATGCCCCAGTGAAATGTCCAGAAAAGAAAGTGGAAGAACAGTTTACTGGCCGTGAACTGCTTCTTTATTAATTCGAAGAATCCGATATGTGAACCCATTGTTGCGATATGTGTTGATTGTTAATTAAAATGAAGTCAAAGTCGGCCGGCGACAGGACTATAGAGGATTTCCTCTCGTTGAGGAGAGTGTGATGTCGAGTATATTATCCAAATCCGCAAATAATAAGAAAGAATAAAAGAGACTGATCCAGCAGCGAAAGGAAGCGAAGGCCGTGGCTGAGTAGCCCGTTGAGAGAATGTTGGTGAGGACGCTGAGTAACAGAAGCGACCCGAGAAAAGAAAGATGAAGAAGGTTCGGATGAGATCGCAGGAAGAACCAGGTTCATAAACGAAAATCGAGAGGTTTAGCCAAGAATAGCGAAGCTATTGTAGGAACCGTGATCCGAAATCTGATGCGCTGGGATGGGTGATAGCGTTGTTTAGACGGGTATAAGGAGGTATCGAGTTGCCAGATCGGGTACGGAAGATGTGGATGCCGAGATGCTACAATTCACCAGCGGAAGTTGAAACGTTACAGAAGAGGGATTGTCCAAATCGCAGTTAGTTATGTGGTTATGCTGAGACAATTGGCGTGAGAGGAGTAGAGGACCTTGGTGTTTCGCGGGGCGCGCCAAGGCTGAGACCGGGGCTGTTTCGTATTCTTACTGCGATTGTCGATATAGTGTCTGAACAAGGAGGTTAAATGTCGCAGAAGGGGTTTAAGATGATTATCTCAGAGACACGACTAAAGAAAAGAGGCAAGACACAGGGGAGCATGTTGCTTTTACTTTTGATCTACAGGATACTAGTTCAAACAACTCAGTCCATCATCATCATCATGGGGACAATATTGTCTCCGGGCGCCTATTAGAGGCCTGGGCATTTTTTATCTAGAAGCCTGACTGGACGAGTAAATTTGGAACACTGCACGTTAAAGCCACAAACGGGTCCCAGAACCAGTCACCGACACCAGGACCCTGAAGAGGCGCCTGGGGTTTGTGTCTCTGGGCGCTTAAAATCTCAAGATGCAGCCAACGACAGGCTCTGTCCAACCTCTTGCAATGCACTGTGACGGCGCTAGTTTGGACTAACCGATCCAAGTGCGCATTCTTATTCTTGGCCCTGGCACGATTGTTTCTGCTTGTGGTGACACTGTCAAGAGTAGTTTTTCGGGAATCAGCAGGTCTATCGCGGCTCAGAGGTGACAACGACCAACCAACAGAGTAGCCAACCAACAGGCTGTTTATCCATGTATGCACGGCTGTATCTCGTCACGGTGCTCAGCTGTATCAATTCATATAGAAATCGAATGATTGTCGTCCGATAACCTCTTCTCCTCAATAATGCACATCTCCTCAGGTTTATCGGGAACAGTTTCGAATTAAGCCAAGATTTCTGTTATTGTCGCAGAAAGCTTAGTGGGTGCGGCAACCAGACCGCTCATCACTTTCACTTTCACATCACACCAAGCTTGGCTGTCACTCCATCAGAATTATTCGCCATAAGCTCTTGAAGAACGAGATGTTTTAATCGTGCGACAGTTTGTTCCGCATTTTCCTTCTTCGACTAGACTGGTTATGGCAACAACACTAGCTGTGTCAAAGTAGAGGCAGGGGGAGGCATTTAGGCATACAATGGCTATTGTTGTATTCAACTTGATCCCGTAAGCTTGAAAAATCATCAAAACCGGATTCGTTCAATCTCGAGAGATCAAGGTCCGACGCGGTGTGCCATGCCTCCCGTCATCATCACTCTTTCGGCCCCAGAGCACGTGGGCCGGCGCCGAATCCGTGCCGGAGAAGTGGGGCCGATGCCAGGGAAGAAAACCGTACAATAAAACCCAACGGCAGGCCAGTGCATGTGCTGTAGTCCGGCAATAAGAGATGGAATCCGTACCCGAAATGACAATCGCAGGGACGCACCTCCAGTGAAGAAACCACTGAATCGTCAGAATGAATTCATCGCTGCAATTAACGGACCATCATGTCCGCCCTGTCTTGTGTGGTGCAACCACGGTCGAAAACCTGCTTTAAGACACGATGAAACTTGTAGAATAGACCAAACACGGCTCAAGATAACTATTGAATGCTATATCGAAATTCATATGCTTTCAATGACAAGATTTCGCACGTTGACGATCTCGATACCCCACCATTTGCCAGGGCAAGCTTGATTCCAGCTCCCCGCAAGCTGACGCGTTGTTGTAATGCCAAGGTACCAACAGTACGAGTCCCGGTTTCTCTGCGAGTCTGTGAGCAGGTGAATGATTGATAAAGTATAGACTAATTGAGACTTGATCGAGGCCAGCGAATGCATTGGGGCAGAGACAGGACACACGACACACATTCAAAAGCAAATGCACTAACGTCAGCTAACGCCTCTTTTAGGCTCTTATTAGGCTGTGGCACAGTTAGCCTCAAAGAGAACTGCATTCGATGGCATCGATGTTGTTAAAGCTCAAGCTCAAGCTCAAAGCCAAGTCTGGGTTTCCACTACCAAGCATTGACTCGCCAAGCTTCAAAATGCCACAAAATACTTGCTTGTGCGATCGGGATCTATTTATTTTTATAGAATGGTTTCGCCAAGAAGGAAAGCTCGGCAAATTCTCCATGCCACTAGCTGATGACGTAGTGACTTACCACCTTCCACCACACGACTCTTCAAACAGCTTCACTACGGTACCTACCTACCTTCCCTGCCTCAATAACAGTTCTTGTCGTTCTTCTCCTTGTCCGATTTCTTGGTCTTTTACTTCTCCACGAAATCTACTGAATAAGCTTTTCTCTTGCATCTCCGAGGCACTTTCGATTGCCGATTTCTTGTGCCAATTGTACATCACCAATCTGTCATTACTTATTACTGTCCCTGTCACGTCACAAGCTTACCCGTGACCCGCCATGTCTGGAAAAGACGACGCGGAGGAGCATCGTCGCTATACAGCTCCATATAGCGCCAGGCACCCTATTCCTACCATCTCTAAATATAGAGAAGAGAGAGCTGCCCGCCAAGATGCCGCAGCCGGCAAATCTGATCCTTCAGAGGCTGCGGGTTCCAATGACTATCAACTACAGCAAAAGTCTAGAGAAGATGCTCCAGAGTCAGTTGGAACAGAAAAGGACGAGAAAGATGAAGATGAAAATGACGAGAAGGGAGACAATGAAGAAGTAATAGAGGGCGGAGAAGGAATGACAGACACTTCACAAGTTGGTCCCCAATCTTCAGATCCCAAACAAAGGAGGAAAGAAATGAAAAAGAGCAAGCGAGAGAGAGCTGAACGAGAAGTCACAGACCCTGTTACCCATCTTCCCGTCACAATCCACGATTTCACCGATGAAGCTCTCAAAGAGGTAGACAGAAATGAGCCTTCATTTGGTACAACACAGCGGACAGCAACAGGTTCAGAAAACAAGAACAAGACAGATGAGCAGCTTCGCGATGAGCATCAAGAAATTCAGCAAAGTCATGATGCCATGGGCGACTTGTTCCCCCCACCAGATTTCGATGCCCTTCGCATGGAGCTTGCAACTATCAGCAAGCGCGGTGTCACATTCGGGCTCGGTGGCGTCGCAATCATTGTTGTCAGTGCGTTTGGCTTCGAAAGTCTTGTGAGAGAGGGTATTCTACAGGGAGGCAAATCTGGATCTTTACTTGTTGGCGTTACCCTGTGGTTGTTGCTGGCTGCGGCCAGTGTTGGAGCTGTCTGGTTCCTCGTTGTATCCGTTCGAGAATGGATGTCCAACAAAGTCAACAACATCTTTCAAGACGAGGTGTGGGATGCCCACCGACGAGGCGTTGTCAAGGCGTCCAAGAAGCACGATACTGAGACAACGGTTTGGCTCAACTCTCTGATCGGTTCTGTCTGGCCCCTTATCAATCCCGACCTATTTGCCAGTCTTGCAGACACTCTGGAAGATGTCATGCAAGCTTCGCTCCCCAAGTTAATTCGAATGGTCAGCGTGGAGGATATCGGCCAGGGAAGCGAGTCTTTGCGCATTCTTGGTGTACGATGGCTTCCCACTGGAGCTGCAGCCAGGGCAGTCGATGAGGATGGACAGCTCATGACTCGGGAGCAAAGTGAGAATGACACCGAGGAAAAGGATGGAGAGAACAGTGATAGCAGTGCCACAATTCAGGACGGTATGGAGGCTGAGGAGGGAGACTTTATCAACCTTGAAGTCGCATTTGCCTACCGCACCCGATCTTCATCCAAGTCCCTCAAGGAGCGAACCAAGGACATGCACTTATACCTCGCCTTTTACCTTCCTGGGAACCTCAAGATTCCTGTCTGGGTAGATCTCCAAGGCATTGTTGGCACAATGCGCATGCGTCTTCAGCTTACTCCCGATCCTCCCTTTTTCTCCTTGTGCACACTCACCTTTCTCGGCCAACCCAAGGTCAACCTGAGCTGTGTGCCCCTGAGCAAGCATGCTATCAACATCATGGATGTACCATTCATCAGCAACTTCGTCCAGTCCGCTGTCGACGCCGCTATGGCCGAGTATGTCGCGCCCAAGAGTCTTACCCTAGATCTGAAGGACATGCTCGCCGGTGATGATTTCAAGAAGGATACCAATGCTGTAGGTGTTCTGGTGGTCAACATCAAGCGCGGCTACGACTTCAAGATGGGTGACTCTGGTATTCCCCTCATCAAGGACGGCAGCTCAGATGGTTATGTTTCGGTCGGTTGGGCCAAGTTTGGTAAAGTTATGTGGACGACACGAGTGCTGGAGAATGAAATGGAGCCTGTTTGGGACGAGACTTGTTTCGTTCTTGTGACACCCCAGGAGCTGAACATCGACGAGCGACTGCGTATCCAGCTATGGGACTCTGATAGACTGACCGCAGATGACGACCTCGGTCGAATTGAGATCCCAGTCAAGGAATTGATGAAGGATGACAAGTCTAATGGAAAGATGTCTGAGCGAAAAGATGGTTTTAGGGCTTTGAAATCAGGCGATAATATGCCCGGAAAGCTGGAGTGGAGCGTTGGCTACTTTTCCAAGACCAGGATCCAGGAATGCCAGTTCGACAAACAGACACACGACCCTGAGGTTCGCACCATGGATCAACTCAAGGACAAGGTTCGAGCGTCAAGTGAGCGTAAGCTTCGCGAGACCATGTTTAAAGAGGGTAAGAAGGAGCGAGACGCTGGCGAACTTGAACAACAAACGGCCCAGGAGCTCAAGGCCGAGCAAGATGCTATGATCATTTCAGCACCTCCGCCTGAGAGATACTCCAGCGGTTTACTCAGCATCCAAATCCATAACATCACAGGCCTTGAGCTGGAGCGATTAAACAAACGCAAGGCCGCCAACGACGCTGAGGCGACCGACGAAGAGGACGCAGGCGAAGGTCTGCCAAGCGCATACTGCACCATTATCCTTAACCACCGAAAGACATTCAAGACAAGAACAAAGCCTCAGAATTCCAAGCCATTCTATAACGCTGGTTGTGAGAGATTCATCCGCAACTGGCATGAAGCAGAAGTCTTTGTCACGGTCCGTGATGCTCGATTGAAGGAAGATGATCCCTTGCTAGGAATCATTCACTTGCCTCTTGCAGATGTGTTCCGTGAGCGTTCGCAAGTCATGGGATTCTGGCCTTTAACTGGTGGCATTGGTTATGGACGTGTCCGTATCTCAATGGTCTTCCGCAGCGTTCAACTCCAGGCGCCACGGAACCTCTTGGGATGGCAGTACGGGACTGCCGAGATCCAGCCCACTGTCACCGTTGTAGATTGCCCCAAGGATCTTCGCTCAGCAAAGCTCAAGTTCAGGACCAGTATCAGTAGTACAAAGATGTACACTGAGGATGGGGGTGATTCAGGAACAGTGACTTGGAAATCCAAGCGAGGTAGATCACTTGCTCTGGCTGTTGCTCAGAGATACAGCAGCTGTATGTCCATTGCCTTCCGAGAGAAGGGCTTTTTTGGAGACGATACAGCCGCATTCGCTGTTCTCTGGTTCAAAGACATTGTGGACGAAGAAGAGACAGAGCTGGAGCTGCCGATTTGGAAGGGTGATTTCCAGCGTGCTACAGCTTGCTGTTTGGAGGAATGTGGTGAAAGACTGGGTACAATCAAGCTCAGGCTCACATTCTGGTCCGGTTTGGTAAGAAATCCAGCAACACATACAACCACCGAACAGACGTTACACAGTTGCTAACAAGAGTTATAGGGAAGCGCCCATTCTCGATGGGCTAGTCGCGACGAGCACCTTCAGAATGTTGTCGAAGTGATCGAAACTACTCGCGACAACCTCGAAGTTGGCCACCAGGAAAGGGAAGCCGGTATTGTCGACTCCGATGAAGAAGGGGGCTCCGGCCGTGTTCACCGGCCAGGCTCTATTGGCAGCAACTCGGACTCAAGCTCCAGTTCTAGCTCCTCAGATTCAGAAGACGAGAATGGCCAAGTATCCAGTGTGCCAGACGGTAGCGCCTCTCATAAACAAGGTCCCATAGACCAGCTCAGGGACTATCGCCGTCGAGACAAACGTCTGCACCGCCAGCACCGGGGTCTCATGCAATGGAAGGTAAGCTCTAGCACCCTTGTATAAATTCCACGTGGTTGGTTTCTATTTTCTGCGCTCCCGCCTCTAGAGGGGGGCGTGTGCAACAACAACGGAACTAACAGATGGGCCTAGATCCCGCGAACGGCTAAGTGGATCAAGAACAAGATTGATCGCGTTGGGGACAAAGCCTCTGGCGTCTTTGACCACTCTTCCAAGCAACCTGGAATCGAGACCGAGGTCTAGATCAAGCCACGATCCGGGAGGGTGATATACCGAGAGGCCCGAGACATGGTGCCAGGTTAGGCGTCAACTGGCTGTATGCGCTGGCGAAGACGCGTATTAATCTCACGATTTTTACGATTATCATTGAACAACAATATGGTGCAATTAAAAGTGTGAACATAGCGAGCGAGGAGTGGTTATATGGGACATTTAGGCTGGAGATGCATATGGTATACATCTTTAGATAATTGAAATAGTTAAAATTAAAGTAAATCAAAGGTATCATTCATCGTTCCTGCAGCTCGTTACTAGAACATGACTCTTGTTTCTTTGTCTTGTGCAAACCTCATGTGTCTCCAACTTGTGGATCCATACAGACAAATTGTTGCCGGAGCCCCAAGCATGTGTGGGCAATTAAAACAAAGTCCTCCCATTTCCCTTTTTGGCCAGAGTGCTGGCAACCGTCTATAGTTGTTTAAAGACAAAACACGCAACAATGGAACACAAAACTTAAGGCACCTAGAACCCAGTATGTGCTCCGCTGTTTTCTCCTGCTCGCTAAAATGTGAGTGGTGTCCCGTTTCAACGCCATTTCCGCCGTGTGTAATACAACCAATGCATGCCTGCTTGCTTTTGTTGCCAATGCTGTGTAGCTGAAAGAAGAGGGTAAAAATGATTCAGCGCTTATCAAACAAGTGCTTCTGTATATGTGGAGATAGAATCCCGCTGTGGGAGAGGGTAGATCGGCGATCGAGTAATAAAGTATTTCAATAGTTTCGGACGCGTTGGACCGATTGGTCGTCGGTTCCGGACCGCTCCAGGTGGGTTTATTCGTTTATCGGCGTGTTGTCGACTGATTCTCGCTCTTTAGCTTGTTGACATTCTCCTCTGTCAATGAGTCCCCGGTCTGTAGCTCGTGGTATGAATTCCTCCGATAGCTTGATGATCCGCCTGCAGCGTCGATGAGTTTTGTTTCTTGAAGTCTGTTAGACCATTCTGTCTCCCCCTCTGCTCGTCGGACCTGAACTGGTAGCTCGGTAGAGTCAAAAGGAGACGGCTCGTTCTGGTACCCATTGGTCGTTAACGGACGTGGTGTGATGGGGCTACCGTTGAATTCTTCAGATGCTCGCGGTATGTCGTTATCGTCGATGCCAATGTTTGGAATGTCAGCGTTATCGCAATGCTCGCTCATCTCTGAACAATCTGAGGCAGAAGGGTCAGGTGCTGTTGATACCCGACGTCGTGCGTGACACCATCGTAGAAGCATCTTCTCTAGTACAACACCCCGAACCGGCTTGGCCAGATAATCATCCATACCAGCTTTGGTGCACTTTTCGCGATCACCTTGAATAGCGGAAGCTGTCATAGCTACAATCGGTACATCTTGAACCAGGGGCTTGTAAGGCATGTGGTGTCTCAGAAGGTGAGTACACTTGTAGCCATCAATGATGGGCATCTGTACATCCATGAGAATAATATCCGGCTTTTGTTTGATGCCTTTTTGAACACCGGCGAGGTATTCCAGGGCCTCCTTGCCATTCCAGGCAGCTGTCACTTGAAAGCCAAGTCGACCGATGGTTTTGGTAGCAATCTTCTGGTTGACAGGGCTGTAATTGGTTAGCTCAACCGCCTCTTCCTAGGTTGTCCATGAGACTTACTTATCCTCCACCACCAAAATATGAATCTTAGCTCTTTCTGATGCCGGGAGCTCTTGGTCGGGGCTTGAAGTTGATGATATACCGAATCGAGCTCGACGTGATCCGGAATTACTTGCCTGCATTCCTTCAAAAGGTGGGGGAGTGCCGACAATTTGGTCGTATTCTGAACTGTTGCAGGACAAGCTCAGTTCAGACTGCAGCCTGTCAGGAATGGCACCAGCGTTCGCAAGACCAGCTTCGGCCGGGCCGCTTGGCTTATTGAAAGGGATCCAGAAGGTCGCCCGAGTACCAACGCCAACATTCGACTCTAGTGATATACGACCATGCATAAGATCCAGTAGATTCTTACAAATGGTCAATCCTAGTCCAGTACCACCGAATCGTCGGGCTGTCGAGGCATCACCTTGGCTGAAGGGCTGGAAGAGCTTCTTGCGAACGTCATCCTGAATGCCAATGCCCGAGTCCTCGACGGTGAATCGAACCTCGATAGACTCTGATGTCTCTTGCTCTGCCGTCACCGAAAACCTGACGTATCCTTGGTTCGTAAATTTTATACTGTTGGTAAGGAGATTGGTGAGAATCTGCCGCACACGTCCAGGGTCTCCAATGACGACCAAATCATTTTCGATGCCATTCCCGATGTCTGATTGAAAGTCGAGGTTCTTTCGTTCAACAGCGAACTGGAGCATTCTCCCAACTTCCTTGACGATATGAGATAATGAGAACTGAACCTCTTCAATATCTAGCCGTCCAGACTCGACCTTGGAAAAGTCCAGGATATCATTGATGACAGTAAGGAGAGAAGTCGCTGAACTCTGAATGTTTTCGACATACTCTTGCTGCTCCTCATCCAACTCCATTTCGCTTAGAAGCTCAGCCATTCCTAAAACACCAGTGATAGGCGTGCGGATTTCGTGAGACATGTTGGCGAGAAATTGGCTCTTGAGCCTGTTGGCTTCTTTGGCGGCCGCTTCGTTGGCCATGGCTTTTCGTTTTTCTCTAGATTGCTTTTCCAAAGCTTGCTCACGAACCTTCAGTTCAGTCACGTCCATGATAACACCAATGACGCCCTCGATGTACGTGTCGTTCGTGGCATTGCCTTCTTGTGTCCTTTTACCAAACATTGGGAGGAAGCGAGTTCGATACCAACGGTCATCTGATTGAGGTTAGTAGAGCATTTCAATATTCAGCGGGCTTCCAAGTCTTACCAATGCCATGCTCCTTGAGGTCTTCAGTCGCTTTCCCGTCGAGAAGAAGTTCGATAGGTTCAAGAAACTCGGGACGTTCTCCATCTGCGAGTTGCGCGGTTAGACGATTGAAGACCGTATACATGTTCTCCCCAATGAACCACCTCGTTCCATCGTGGTTCTCCTCATGAGTATTGTTCCAAATCAATGCGCCTTCGAGCATTGTAACCTTTCGATTTGGGTCAACCGTGAAAATGGTGACATGAGAGTGAGCGATGACGCTGAGAAGTTGTTGCCGGGTGCGCTTCGCGGCCATCTTGGTCTGGATACTTTCGTGAACGTCGGTGCAGGTTCCTGTCGAACGCTTGGGTCAGATACGAAAATCTATGTTGGTAAAGAAAGGCACTCACCGAACCACATCTCGACTTCACCGGTTTCCTTGTTACGCTGGGGCAGCGCGCGGCCGAGATACCAACGCCACTCGCCATCCTTACTCTGGCATCGGTATTCCGTCACATAACCATCGCCCGTGTTCAGTGAATGTTGCCATCTCCTGTTTGCTTCAGGGAGATCGTCGGGATGAAACGCGTTCACCCATGACTTGCCGAGGCTATTCTCTGGAGTCAGCCCGGTGTAAGTGTAGAACCGAGTATTCCAGAAGTCAACAAGACCATCAGGGGTCGCCGTCCAAACCAGTTGGGGCATCGTATCGCAAATGAGCTTGAAGCGCTCCTCGTCCCGTTCCTTGATTTGTGTGATTTCTTCAGTCATGACAGTAACGTCACGCCCTGTAACGACTCCAGCAAGAAACTCGCCTGTTGAATCATCCCGAATTGCCTCGCCAAGGACATCGTATACCCGTTTACTCCTGTTTTCATCATACATGCCAACACGAAGTCCGGAGAAGGGCTTCTCCGTCTTGAGCAACTTGCAAATAGGCATATCTTCAACTTCTATGCGTTCTGAAAAATCCTCGGTATAGATGTGCCAGTACCGCATGAGATCAAACCCATTGAGTGATGTGTCAAGCGGGGCTTCTTTCTCAAAAAGCTTTCGAGCAGCAGAGTTTGGAAACGTGACACTGCCATCCTTCCACATGGCGAGAATAGGCATTTGAGTGTTGTTGAGCAGGGCGTCTTTCATAAGTAGCATCTTTTGCAGAAGTGAGGGTGTGCTTGAATGAGTTGCGACAGAAGGCGGACCCATTGGTGGGAAAGGACTGGAGGACATGGTGACAACTCCTGGGCTGTGAAAAGAGGGCGAGTTAGAATCTCGGCTTGATGCAACCGAAGACGGATTTGAGTGGGCAATGGATTTGCGCTCGGCAGCCTCGAGGATACTTAATCTCGCGATAGATCTTTTCGTACGGTGGAGAGTTGATGCAGGAGATTCTGTACTGGTGAAGGTGAGTGTGAAGAATGTTTGGTGATCTTCAAGTTCCCATATCGTAATGATCATCTTAGCGTAGACTTGACAATCCAACTCTTTAGGGTTGTAATGACCATCAAACGCTGCTTTTTTACCGTTTTTGCGTGTGATCACAACCTCCACTATAGAATCCTGAGTCTTGCGGGCGGGCGGGCTTGGTTGCCGTTCGGGGATGGGCATAGTACTCGTGGTTGGCGTCTCGTCGCCACCAGACTGGGGAGTTCGTCGTGAATCCTTTGCTGCAGTTCGCACACCCATTTCGTCCACCTGGGAATCGAGGAAAGCTTCCCATGTTGCCCACACAGGCTGTCCGTCTTGGAGAATATCAACGCCAACTTGAGACAATGTCTGACCCCGGAGACTTTCGATAGTAGGAAGAGTATCCTCCTCGTCCGAATCTTCCGTAAGAATTCCCAGCATTCGACCCATTGCTTCATTGGCCAGGACAACCGTCTTAAGATTATTAAGGACAAGGGTTGGCACAGGCAAGTATTGCATGGCAGAGAATGCAAGCTGGCCAGGAGATATGCTTGGCATAGCCAAGCGAAAAGGGCTCTGTGAGGGTGAGCGCGAAGCATCTCCTAAGTCCCTGAGAAACCGCCCTCCGGCGAATGGTCGTGGAGTGGCATCCTGACCTTTGATATCATTCACCAGGTCGAAAGGAGCTCTCGGTCGCGCATGATCGAATGTGGTCGGAACAGGAGCTTGAATTTGATTATGATAGGATTCGGAGGGAGTCAACGGGAAACCGGAATCGTGAACAGCTGCTGCGGGCCTAATAGCTCGAGTTTGGCTGCTGTCACGAGGTTGTTCGGGAGGGCTCATGTCGGTGCTGCGTTATAAGGCATGGAGAGTGAACGCCGTTCCAAGCGACTTGGGAAGCAAAGGAAACGCAATGATCAAAAGCCGCAAAGTAAGTTCACAAGGGAGAGTGAATACTCAGACTTGTAAGTTGTGAATGCAGTAGCCGTAGGCGAAGGAAGCAATGGCCGGGGTGTCGGCGGTCTCGACCTTGAGACAAGGTCCGAAAGAAAGTGGTCAGTGGAGTTGATCTACTACTTCGAATCGACAAGTGACCGTCGACGGGGAATTGGCATGGCGCAGAAGGGGAAAAGTGCAGTAAAGGTCAGGCAATCCGTGGCTCAGGTCTAGCTTGTCTGGGTACAGCGACGGAGGCGGGATTAGACTTTGAAGGGCGTGTTGAGACGGTTTAGTCGTCTAGGTCAGAAACAGGAGCGGGGCCTGTTGTTGGATGAGTTACGAGGGGTTGATATCGCTGCAGTTGAGGTTGATAGACCAGATTTCGGTGAGATTGATGAAGCCGGGATCCAGCGGGCGAACGAGAAAGCGCAGCTGGGACAGAGATGACAGCTTGAACGGGATGAGATGAGCTGGAAGCCCAGGCTTGACGTGGAGAAGACCGGGCTTCAACAGCAGAGGGTGAGCTTGAATCAGATGTTAATGTGAGAGAAGATCAGATAGTGGAAGAGAAGACGGAATATTCAGGGTTTTCTCTTGTGCAACAGCGTTGAAAGGAATAGGTATTGATTTTCACTCCAAGCCCAGGTCGACGCCTAGGAAGGAGGACCCTGAATTGGCACGCCTCCCGTCCGTCACCCTCCTGCTGCCGGGGTGCGTGATACCTTAGGCAAGAGCAACACGGACAAGCGGGCGGGGTCTCACAACCTACCAGCCCTTAGAGTCGAAGGTCTAACGCTAATAGTAGGTCCCCTCAGCGCCTCGCAGAAGCTGGGGGGCAAGGCGGGCGGATCCACTCCACTGGAAGGTGCTGTAAAGTGGGGCGGTTGAAGCCGGCTGCTCACCTCAGTGAGTGCCGTGGCGTTGTCCAGGGTCGGGATCGCCTCCACAGCCGGGCCCACCTCACCCTACCTTGTTCATGAAATGCCGATCAAGCATGAGAATGGCATGGCACGCATGGCTCAAGTCTCCAGTCGCAAGCCCTGATTTGTGCGGTGAGCAGTTCGTCAACGAAAGGCCTTATCTTGAATGGACAGACTCGCTGAAGATTACTCGAACCTCAGCAATAGCATAACTACAACCCGATACCCGAATCTCACAAATCAATTATCACTTCTATGAGAGCCCAGAATCGTGAACTAACCTACTTAGCTTTGGCGTGCGTCCACCCCGGCTAGTCTGTCGCATCTCAAGCTTGAGGTTTCTCTTCCTACAGGCACAGTACTTTACAGTACAGCAAGTACGAGTGCGACACAACACCAGCCTTACGCACAAATGAGGGCAAATTGGACAATGACACCTTACTCAAAGCCGTTCGCGGTCTCACAAAGCTCGAGACTCTGCACCCACGTTTCTCTCATCAATCAAAGCTCCAGACTCGTGCCCAGTGACCAATGCAGGCAAAACAACAGGGCGGTCTAATCTACAGTAAGAACAAGGGCCATCCCACGGGAATGGATAACTTCGATCCTCGCAGCCACGGGCAGGGTAGGGCAGGGCAGAAGCAGAGTTATAATGGCACGGAAGTCTGTTGATCCGTCTCAACCGTCAACCGTCAACCGTCAACCGTTCGTTGCGGAACCAAGAGAGTTACCATTCTTGCCATTCCACATCGGCTTCCTCCTCTTTAATACTGACCTCAGATTGGCGACATTGGAAATTTAAAAATGACCCTGATCATCATCATCATGGGGATTTTTGAATTGACCGTTGCGAGATAGCGTCTAATGGACACACTCGCCTTCTCGCAGAACTGCCCTATCACGGGACGAATTAATTGTCATCTGCCCACCATCAACAGCGGGAGCTCGTCGACGCTAGAGATTGCTGTAAATAATTAAGGTACAATGAGTACCTTACCGATACCCAACGAGGCTATTTTTTGACAACAAGCAGAGCATTGAAAAATCCAAGGCATCACCGCCTAGCCAATGTGTTTGCTGTCAAGGCAATGGATATGGATATGGATACCCGCCGCACAAAGGATTGCTACCTACAGTATGTATAACACTATCTCGCCTGATGGGGTTGCAGTTGCAGTTGCAGTCGCATCTCCATCCACGCTGACGCTGGCTCTGGACGAGTTTCCCCACTTTGAAAGGATGGATGTGCTGCACGACACAGGAGATCGCGGGAACCGACGAATAAGGTGTTGCGGCCTTTCAGGCACGCCGCACCACGCTGACACTTTCACTTTTGTGTTTCAACGTTGGGGACAGAGTAACCTGACTAATAAAAACAGGTGGCTCCGACTGCAATGGGTTGTCCTCTACAATACTGTACTGTATGTACATATGTACAGTATCAGCTAATGGACTCTGCGCAAGCTAAAAGCGGTTGTCTTACGATGGGAAATGCACACTTGGCCTCCCACAGCTCCGTATCAGATGATTGGCTGCATCCTATTGATATATGTAGGTATACTACGTACTGTCTATTCATGGTTGTGTCGAGTGGTCTGGCCCTGAGTCCATCGACATCTAGACCTTATGGCCAGGTCCAGAAGTGATTCCAAAATGAAGAGCCCTAGTTATCATCTGTACATTTTAAATCACCGAACTTCCATTCACATTGAAGGATGCAAACACATCAATCCCTTGACAAATTGACTAAATCCAGCACGAACCACAATGGCCTCTCTTGGATCATCCATCGTCATGCAAGTTACCTAACATTTACTGCTGCAGCTTTTGGCTTGCTTGGCTGCCCCAGCAGCCGCTTTAAGCGTAAACACTTCTTGCTCCTCCATCTCTGTTGTTTCACTCGAATGGCTTTGAGCCCCCAATCCACCGGTTTCTGGCAGGGTCTACAGAGTAATTAATCGTTACATACAGGCTCCGATGACGTCTAAGCCCGCCTTGCAGATCATCTCTAGTTCTAATCGGCGCCTTTCCGGATCCTGCAAAGCCTCGTTAATGTCATCTTTTCTTGAGAATCTGAGGCTACGATCTTGGTTGACCCCTGCATCTTGGCTTCGTCCTGGGAAAAAAACCCGCACTCAAGCTAAGACTTTGTTGTAGACTTGATAAATCCTGTCGGCCCAGCATCAATGAAGTCATCGTTTATCGGCAACCAAGACACAAGAAGTAGAGGATCAGGGCATTGATTCGCTCTATTTTGTATCATCCAACAAAAACAACACAATTTTTAGACTAACTATCGTGAATTGTCCTTGATTTTCCCGCATGTTGAACAGGTCCACCACTTCTTCTCCATTACTGTTCCACACCAGCTACATTCCCATATCTGCGGTCCTGAAGACGCAGATGCTTGAGCGGTATCTCTTGGTTTTGAATTCCGCGATGCCCTAGCAGAGTGTTGCCGATCTCGTGGTGGACTTTCGGTCAAGTCAATGACAGCAGGTTGTGCCTGGGATGCTGGCGATCTGGATCGGCGATTATTCTTAACCTGCTGTGTCCTTGTACTTCTCTCGGGCCGCTCAATCCCACAAGCTTCACAACAGAGGTAGTTGGCAGGATTGTGCAGAGTACAAGTGGTGCATGTCCAGCCTGGAGGCTCTCTAGACCGATCCGAAGTACTACTGGGTCCACCATTTGGGATCACTGACCCACCCCCGTTTCCAGTTGGATTGTCTGCAGTGGGAGGGATATAAGAGCTGCCGTATTTGACTGATTTGTCTTCCTGCACTAGCTCCCATAGGGCTTGAGCAATGGCTGCATCATTAGCCTCGTCTTCTTCAGCTTGTGTTCGAAAACCGTTCTTTGTGGCAGTATCAGAGATATTGCGAATCTGAGTTTCGCTCAAATTGTCCGTGCCACAGCCCTTGAGGATCCTGCTCCGCCGTTCAGCAGCATCCGCAATCACTCGCCGAATGTCTTCGCCTGGGCGAGGGGCAGAGCCTCCCAGACGTTTGCCTGATCCGGTGCCAGGACGGGCTCGACGCTTCTCTGCAGCCTCTCGTGCCACTCGGCGAGCCTCAAGCGGTAGTATTCTTGAGCCTCCCAGGCGTCGTCCTTCGGAAAGGAAGCCCTCACCAGTGTAGCCTTTGAGAAGCAGGCTTTGGTGTTCATCTCGAAGTTGATCCCAGAGAGCATGGAACTTGGCATCGTGAGGGTCATGGACAATATGAGAAAGCTCATGGAGCATCGTATCTATAACATTTTCGATTGGCATAAACTGATTCTTGTCTCCAGCATGCCGCAAGCGGAGACATATCTTGGCTCCACGATTCACGTTGAGACCTGTGAATGGCATTTAGTGTGGCAAAAAATGTCGGGGATAGCACTCACCTAGAAGGTTGTGTTGGTCAGGATAGAACTCAGCCAACTCCCGCACCTTCCAGTTGCGCGCTCGCATTATGGGCTTCACAAGAGAAGCCACCTTTTTCAAGGTCTGCAGTGAATCGCTCGCCCTGGGGAATTTGGCCAAGTGGCTATATGATAGCACGAGGGCATCGTGTTCAGACATCTCGTTGAGCCTTTGTAGGGTAAGGCGTGGGGGTTTCACGATCGATACAGGTGTTTCAGTAGGTAGGTGAGTGACAGACAGAGTGAAGATGACGTCGCTATTTAGCTAAAATCCAGAATGCAAACTTCGCGCGATATAAGAAAGTTCATTGTGTTTAGTCAATATCTTTAGGTCAACGGTTGAAGAAAGTTCTGGCCACGTCAAGGGTAGGTGCCTTGGGCTTTATTGCCCCCGAGACAAGTGGATGTATTAGAGCAATTCACAGTTGTTACGCTGACGAAAGGCCGCCTAGAAATTTCCGTGACTGGCGTGACTAATCACCGTCACCTTCGCTTTCATGTCCATGGTTCTGGAAGCTCTTCACGATGATACGCCGATATCGGTAGAATTCATTAAACGGCACTCTGTTGTTTGTGCGAGTATTACTGATGTTGATTTAAGGAGTGATATGCTCTATCTAGTTCATACTTACTCAGGCTTTCGGGCTACACCTCTCAACCTAACATAAGATATCATCTCTCCACCAGAAGGATTCCGGCATACCTCCCTCAGCACCTCTACACATTCCTGCACAGCTTCCTCCCTCCCCTTCTCATCTGGCACAGCATCCAGTAACTGACTTGCCATCAGCCTAATCCAACCTTCAACGCCACCCTTGTCCGCCGGTGTCGGCCGCCATTCCCGCTCAGCCCGCTCAACCACAAAGCCCGCCTCTTGCAGCGCCTTTGTAATCCAAGCTTCGTCTGGGAAGAACCAGGGATCAGCTGCCAGTGCGGCTTTAATACCTACTCGGCGAGCTACAGCACCAAGAGCCGCTGTTCGCATTTCGGAGACGTTACCTAAACCACCCATCTCAAAGGTGAATGAACCACCAGGGGCCAGTGAAGCGTAAACTCCTTTGAAGAATTGAGCGCGAGTCTCGGCTGGGCGCAGAATCCAGTGCATAGCTGCATTGGAAAAGGCCTTAGTGAAAGTTCCTCTTTGGAGTTCTGGTTTGGTGACAAGTTGGGTGGCATCCAAAACTACAATGTTTAGCAACTTGGTTCATGAAACAAATGTAATAATAGGCTTGGATGTCTTACCATCAAACGTAGAGTTTCCAGAATCTTTGCACAACTCTCGAGCAGCTTCAATCATAGAAGCTGAACTATCAATACCATGCATCGAACCGCTTCCCTGTGCCAAGATCTTTGCGAATTCGGCGTTTAATATGCCATCTAAATGATCTGTTCAGCTATCGATGGTATTCAACTTGGGATCAGGGTGCATACCGCCACAGCCAATATC
Organism: Fusarium sp. NRRL 53497; assembly: GCA_013184445.1. Classification (NCBI taxonomy): domain Eukaryota; kingdom Fungi; phylum Ascomycota; class Sordariomycetes; order Hypocreales; family Nectriaceae; genus Fusarium; species Fusarium sp. NRRL 53497. Next base: position 53,582 of record JABCJZ010000020.1, on the reverse strand, counting down.
AAGAAGAACATCATCCTTCTGTATATCTAGCCACGAAGTGACCTTTGTTGCAAGTTTGGGCACAAAAGAGGCAGAGTGCTGATACGCCTGCAATTCATGTAAGTGGAGGTTTGAAGTTATATCCAAGCTAAAGTGAACGCACATTGGTAGACCACCTATCTTTTTGTTCAGCCATTGTCGCAATTGGGAAGTGTTTAAGGTACAGAGTGCATGTAGAACAAAACGAAATGGAATTGAGGAATTTACCACATCTTTATACCTGGAATTCCCTAGAAATCATCATGAGGAGAAGCTGCATTACCCAGGGTTCTGTAAGCCAATGGAGCCGACATCGGAGGACTCTATTGTCCACTACCTAGGTAATACTGGAATTCTCGACTCTCGATTGGGCAGTTGTGCTTATTTCTGGCGATACACCAATCAGGGTTGTGGACGTTACCTTGCTCCATACCCTCCGTTCTATTTGTATTATATCGAGGCACCCAACTGACCCATCACATGTTAGAAGGGCACATTCACTCATATCCTCCCCCACGAAGCTCAACTTTGGCACATCTTTTGCGAGAAAGTCAATAAGCGGCCAATATGATTTAGAGACGTTGGCTTGATAGCGTCGTACTTGTGCAAAAACTTGACATGGAATCGATATATGGTGCGTGGCCTGGACGTAGATTCAGACATCGGACTGGATTCGCCAATTACCAGGATGTCATGGCAATAAGCACTGAAGCACCAATAATTACATTTATCAGTCGGAACTGATTTATTCACATTTGAGTCACATATGTAATAGGGGTGAAAGCAAACATGAACATGTCTTGATCACAGCGGTGCTCTGTCTATATATTCTGCCCGCCCCAAACAGCTCTTATCCTTTTCAAAGCACTTCATCCTGACGCTCTGCAAATCTAATATAACAACAAACTCACTAAACCTATTTTCAATACCGACATATATTATCATGTGTATGGAGCACGTCGCCAAATGTCCTGTGTGCTGGGGGACAGTTACTCTTGAATGGAAGTACTGCCTGCCTTACCTCAAAGCAGATCCCAAGGCTCACAACGAATATGGAAGCATGATCCCCCCTGTGGACTATTTTGTTTCTCACGATTTAGGGGTCCTTCAGAAGGTGCTCAAGGAACTCACACCTGAGGATTGCCAGAATGAGAACTGTCCTAGCAAAACTCCGGTGAAGGAGGAGAATGATGAGAAGAAGCTATGAAGTCAAGATGGAGGGCAGGAAAGAAGGGAGATAAACATCTACTAGCTCTGAAATAGCATGTTAATTGGCTATTATATATGAACCCTGTGATTATAGTACGGTTGTGCATTCAAGGCTAATACATACGACCACAGCTCGTGGAGAATACGGGGCCCCGTCCGCTCCCCCAGAGTCAAGCCGCAAAGCGCCGGATTAGTAGTTGGGTCGGTGACGACCAGCGAATCCCCGGTGTTGTATGTTTTTTAATCTTCTTAGTATACTTTGTATTTTTTCCTAGCTGTGTGAAGCCGTATTGTGGATATACGTTACGGACACCTGCATGAAGATCTTTCAGATCGATGCAGGAGTAAACAAAGACAAACTGTGAATGACTTTAAGTTTGTGAGCTGATGAAAGGGATTTAGGCCTTAAGACGTAGGCAAAAAGGGAGGCTTAGTGAGAGTGTTCCTTGTTCAATGGCACCAAGCTGCCTATGCCATTAACAAGTAATAACCCCTGAACAACTAACTAACGAACTACAAGACTATAATTGAACATATTTCGGAGTTTTGCTGAATAGCTGTATTTATGTTCTGTCCCGTTGTCTCTACGTATGGCCAAGATTCGATGACTTTATGTTCTGCAGCGAATCACGTCTTTGTTCGGCTGCAGCAACTCGCTGCCGTTCATTCGTAACTTGATCTAATTGCACTGAGTGCTGTCCAGTTTACAACTGTTCTCTCTGGAACCCGCAGTTACATACAAGTATTGTTCATTTCATTATGTTCACTATGTGCTATACCAATTATCATTTATCTCTAAACCTCACAACTCCTCCTCTCTTACACAGACTCAAGGTTTCGACAACTCACCCATCCCCCAAACTTACAGGTATCACCGTGCGACTCAACACCGCATATTCTGACAACTGAATCATTGTTGAAAATGTGCAAGAAAATCATCACTAGGTGCTGCCACTGTGGCGAGCTTCTCGACCCCTATTTCATGGCCTGTAACTCCTGGCGCGTTTACGCACATATGGCCATCCGCCGAAATAGAGCTCTTCCCATACCATCAGAATGTGAGTACTTTACCAAAGAGACACGCCCTATGCTCTCAGGACGCTCTAAAAGCGACAGTTGCATCTCGTGGTTCGGTAACATTTTCTGGGGCTATGGAAATGCTGAGAACGAGGGACCCGAGATCAGTTTAGCACGTGAGAGGGTGGTCCAGAAGAAGTTCAAGGAGTGGGAGGCTGAGTTTGCTCGCAAGTACTTTGCGAAGAAGCCTATTTTGCCCCGTGAGGAACCTGAGGCATTTTGGTTCATGGTTTCGAGAGATTTCTTTGGTGATGTCAAATCTGTCGACTCTTCTGACGAGACCAACGACATGGATATGGAAAATGCAGATGGTATCTCTAAGTATGGAGATAATCAGGATACCCGCGGTGAGAGCGATGAGACTAATAACGAGAATTGCATTGAAGATGGTACCAATGAGAGCTGGGAGATGGACCCAGAGGAACTGTTCTACGGTGATGTCACTAAAGACAGCTCTGATAGGGCTGGAGTTGATTCGCTTGGAAGTATATCCAACGGAGAGGAGTACCAAGACTTGGTAGCCCCTATCTGGAATTGGTTTCACCCTGTTATGGATACGGGACGTGATGGCGAATTTACGGACTAGGCAAGAAAGGAGGTTTGCAGAGTTTTTAGGAGTATGTTTTGAGAAGAGGGATCTCAGTTGATGCCCAGATCATTGGAATTCCTGGTGTTTTTTTTGGCATAGATTGTTTGGCGTGTTGGTGATAGACAGAGATCCTTTGGTAAAGATAGCATAGCAACAAATTGATGCCCCTCGATCTCCACAGAGATATATATTGGAGGTATAAATATTAGCGTTCCTGATGTTGCCTTGCCTGCTTCAGATAGTGACCATGATTCTGAAGCTGAGTAGACAAAGGCATAACGGTATTGCCAGCCAAGAATGCATCATGACCTTCCCGTCGTCAAGATAGTAGTGCTCATTAAGCCTTTCATGAAAGATCATTCAAGCACTTCAAATCGGATAACGTAGATTCACAACCAAATGGAGTTAGGCAATTATTCACGTAGACAATCTTTCACACAGCAAATTATCTTAGTAATAAAACAGTATTTGATTAAGCACGACTGTCTATCGAGCAAAACGCCTTTCCCTTTACGAAACCTAGGATATTCTACAACCCTTTCATGCCGACTTTTTCGCCCTCTTGCTGCTCTTCTTCTTCTTCTCACCAAAGGCCTCCTCATACACCTCAGCTGCTGTCTGGCCAGCCTTTCTCTTCTGCTTGGCTGACTTTACACTGACAACGGGGTTTGACTTGCCCTGCTTGGTTGCACTCAGTACCTGCTTTTCCGCCTCTTCCCACGCCGGAGTGTCTCCCTCAATTTCATATCTAGTTTCGGTTAGCTGATGTACGTTGAATATCTATTGCAAAGGGACTTACTGGTCAAAGGGCAAAGAGTCAATGAGCTCTCTTTGTTTCTTCTTCAGCTCCCTCACAGCCTCATCACCACCCTCCTCAAGTTCTTCCTCCAGAGTAGTAGCCAGAGGCACGTAACGCTCATCAACGATTTCATCGTCATGAGCGCCGCTGGCATTCTCGCGACTCACACCAAGACGCTCGACCTTGGGAATCTCTGCGCCCACGGCATCGGAAACCAAAGCAGCCAAGTGTGCAGTCACCTTACGCAGAATCTTAATGAACATGGCAAGAAGTTGAGATGTTGGCAGACCGAGCTCCTGAGCAATAACCTCGATATCCTTGTGCTGCAGACCGACAGCCAGCAGGATGGCCTGTTGGACTCCTGTCAGAGAAACACTCCCCTTGATACGTCGTGTGAAGTAGAGATTGGCGATAATTGGAATAAGATCGAGGACAACGTGATAGTCAAGCATGTTGTTGGCATATGACTCGAGCCGCTTCAGGTCGAAAGGGGTCATATATCGATCAAGATCTGCCTTGGTCAGGGGTGGGATTTCAACCGAGTCCAGCTGCGCGCCGGTATTGGCAGACTCATCGATGCCAAGGGCAGTAGTAGGGCTGAATTCGCGGAACTGATATGACAGCAGAGACAAGAAGCGCTTCTGGAAATCTCGCGAGAAAGCACCAAGCCAGCTTCGGTCATCGCTGTTCTCAAGTGGCCGGAGCATGACACATGTATGCTCGCCAGTCAGATCGTTGGCAGTTTGTCTTAGGTAAACAGGTGAGAAAGAAGCCTTCTTCCAGAACTTGTGAAGGGGTTTGGTCAAACCGTAGCTTACACCCACGTAGTCAAGTTGCTCAGGCTTCTTCTCAGAAAGCTTGGAGAACAGGGGAGGCATCTTGTTAATGTCCCGCACCTTGATATCATCGTCAAGCAAGTTGGCATTGGCCAGCTCAGCGTCAGTAACTCGGGTCATGGCCTCCTCCATAACCTGGTCCTCATCTTCGGACAGGTTGGCAAAGCGGCCCTCATAATAATCGACGAGCAGTTCCAAGGCCTTGGTACCGTATCCCATTGAGACATATTCCGGGTTTGTGGCAATACGAACAACTCGGGCACCAGACAGAGAAGCGAAGTCCTCGTCCTGGAATTGCTGGCTGACAAGCCAGGGAATAAGATCACCACTGGGTCGCTGGCCTCGACTCAGGCTGTTAAGAACGCTCTGCCTGCTGATCTTTCCTTCCAACGAAACTTGAATGACACACAGAGGCTCTGGCAGTCTTGCGCTGTCCTCGGAAACTGGGGGAACAAGAACGAAGAGCTCATGCGCAGGAGCGTCGCTCATGAGTTGAAGATCATCGGGCGAGTTCTTGTAGTGACTAGCGACGTACAACGCAACCATTTGCTGCAAGAACTTCTCGGACACGGGATGGAAAGAGAACAAGGTATCTCGGTTGACGTTTAGGAGCTGGCATTGCGTAGGATCGGGGCACCCATTGATGTTCGACTTAGCCTTGGGAAGAGTTGCGTCGAGGCAAAGGACAGTGTTGAGCCACTTCTCAACAGCGTCACCTTGGGCATATCGAATAGGCTCAGACAGTGTGATTTCTCGTAGCTTTCGTCCAGCCTGGAACTCCTCAGTCTTTGATGTCTTGCCAGTTGAGCGATCCGCAATCTCCATGCCCTCGCCGGCGGTGGAAGCAGTGCGCGACTGATCTCTTAGCTGCTTAATGAGCTTGAGAGAAAGAGATCGGCCTGTACCCTCATAACCGTTGATGGTGGAAGCCATGAAGACCAAGTAAGGACCCATCAGCTTCTTCACAAGAGGCAGAGGAATAGCCGCAGCCTCATCAATAACGACCAATTCAGCTTGTCCCAGCACATGGGCATCCTGAGGTCGAATGTACTGGATGGTCTGTCGATGTTGTCGGTGAATGTTGACTCGAACGATGGCCTTGTTGAAGTCGGGGTTGGTGCTCTGAATGATGGAGTAATCGGCGTGGTCAGCATAACCCAGCTCGTCGAATCCCTTGAAGACAAACTCAAATAGAGTCTTTAAGTTCTCGGGTGAAGGAGAGGTGATGAAAATGTTGCTGTATCCGTACGCAACAGCAGCTGCGACAGCAACACCCAAGGCCGCAGACTTTCCGCGACCTCGCGCAGCAGTTAGAGTAACTGTGCTTCGTAGAGTCTTCTCGGCGATAGCATCTGTAAAAGTGATGAGAGCCTTGGCTTGGTCGACAGTCTTGGCGAGAGAGATAAGGGGTCCCACGGGCTGTCGGCCTTCGTTCTGCTCCTTGACGGCTTCAAGCTCAATTTGCGACTCGGTCTTGGCGCTATCCAAGTCTGGCGGAGGCAGCTTCTTGACACCCTTACCACCCGAGATAGGAAGGACATTCATCTCATCATCGATAACCAAACAAGAGTTGCAACTTCCCAGAGACAAAATAAATCGCTCGTTGAAACGCGCCACTACATCGTCATGGGCCTCTGTCCTGTAACGCGAGTGGACATCCATAGACAGGCTGTATAGCTGCTTCAAACTGTTCATGCCCTTGAGGAGCAAAACCACCAATCCACCACCCTCGACAGTCTCGATCGTTCGCGCAAGAATGTTGGGTGTGATAGCCTCAAAGTCCTGGAGAATACACATGCCGAATGTCTGACCCAGAATCTTGTCGGTCTCCTTGTAATAGGTGTATCGGATATTGTGTAACGATACGAAGAGCTCGAACGGATCCTCGGTGTTGGCTTCTCGAATTCCTCGCTTGATCTCCTTCTTGATCTTTTGCTCGCGCTTCTTTCGGTGACTGAGAAGTCTGGGTCAGCTACGTCGCATTGAGGGAAGAGATTGAGAGAAGCTGCTTACCTGGTGAAGCCCAAGAGTTTGTTCTTGTAAGCCCACAGGACTGATTTGTTCTGCTTGATATCGAACTGGGACATGATATAGTGCAGACGCACGATCACGTCCTTGGACCTATCTCCAACCACGACGAAGAAGCTTCTCTTCTTCTCTTGCAGGCCATTTTGAATAAGCGCTGGAATGCGCGAGTCCCTGTATTGATGTCAGCTTTGAGATTCACAGTGCAAGTATGGATAGTGATACATACACCGCTTTGCGCTGCATTTTTTCAGATTCTTCTACAGACCAATTATTCTGAAAATACGCTGGCGCAAGTGCGATCTCGTTTTCGAGGTGGGACCCAGCTCAAAAATCCAAAATTTTGGCGGTCGATAACTTTCTGCCGGGCGGTGAGCTTCGGTAAGATACTTCGAAGTGGGGGCTCCACCGAACTTAGCTTCAGTCTGACCGAGAACTGTTGATGTGAGAGCCGCAAATGAGCGTTGATTATGGTCCTGGAAACAATAACTTGTCACAGCCATTGCGTATTAACTTTATGACTCATGGGCCCTTTTTGAATCGCATTCATCTTTCGTCTAGGCACCTCATGTTTTGTTTGCTCTGACTACCTCATCCTTTCCCTGTCAGCAAGTCCAACGTTACCTACCTAAAGTAAACATAAAACTCGTATATCAAAGTCACTGGCACATAAGGCAAAGTGAAAAAAATGAGGACCAATAAGTGAGTTGTACAGCTAGTTATACATGATTCGTATATCTGAGACCGAAGTCACCACGGAAGAAATCTCGGCTCATTTGAAATGATGATTGTTACCTGCGCGAGTCTATGGAAAGATGAAAAGCCTCAAAGCGCAATGCCACAGTCCAAAGTTAAGTCGAGAAATCATCACCTTCCATGCCCAGACACCGCGAATGAAAAATGCCCTTCGACATGCCCCGTATATGTGAATATAACCAGAAACAGGACTCGAACGACCAGGAAATATGTACACATGTCTAAGTTCGGTCCAACTTGCGACGCAGGACTCGCGTCCTCTTCATAAGTTTCTTGTACTTCTTCTTCTTCATCTTAAGCTTTCGTTGTCGCTTTACACTGATGGCGTGCATATCTCGGCGGCCCTGGGCTTCGTCGAACTTGAGCTGACGAAGAGCCAGACGCTCAAGGAAGCTTCGCGGTTGGGCATCCTGCATAATTCGGGGGCTATGGGCCATGATGCGGATCTGGCCGTCTGGATCGGTAGACTCTTCGATGGTGAAGAGGGCCTTATAAATCCGGTGCCGGGGGACGTCCTCCGCGGCTTCGATGTCCGCAATGGCGCTGTCTGCCTCACCAACGGCCTCAGGTTGAGGCAGAGGTGGAGGTCGGAAGGGCAGGAATTCACCCGACATAGTGTCGATCTGAAGGTACATGCTCGACTCGGTACCGTCAGGGTTCTTGATATCAACCTTGTGCATAGCTTCCTGGCCCTCATGTCCACCAATGGTCATCTGAGCCATAGGGCCTTCCAGTTGCTCGATAGTACTGGCGAGTGTAGATTCGCTGTCGGCCATCTTGTTATTCCTAGTTCGGGAGGCAAAGATGGAGGCAAAGTGCTCGTCGGTTACGGCTCGGGGCATGGTCTGAGTAACCGAGATAGGCCTGTGTAGTGAGAAGAAACTTGATAGACCGAGAGCTAAGACAATTAGCAACCGTGTTTCATCTCAATGATGAATGTCTATATTCCTACCTTCTTGTGACATGTGATGCGTGTTGGGAACGCTTGGCAACTTCTTCATAGAAGCCGCTCGATCGGAGGCATCTTTGTTGCTCTTTCGCTTTCGCTTCTCGCTGCCAGACTTGGGCGACGCAGCCGCAGGTACGGACTGACCAGCCGAGATTTCATTGGAGCCGTTATCGGATTTCGAGGGTTTTGAGGAGGAACATCGTCGCTGGTGATTGCGGACAAGGATGGGAGTGGTCTTTGTCGTGGCTGAGGCGAAGGCAGAGACGACACCGGTCTGAGGGGTGGAAGAGACGGCGGAGGAGACGACACGGCGCATCGATGAAGGCAACATGATGTGTTACCAGGCGCAGAGGGGTCGCTGCGTATGAGAGGGGAGGAGAGGGGCGGCTTTGAGGGTCAGGACGAGTTCCTGATGTTGTTCGGTTCTCTACAAAACCCGGATTTGGCCGCTTGGGAAAAGGCTGCGCTGCGATGGGCCAGGGTTCAGCGCTAACTATTTGTGGCCTAAGGCAGCGATAACGGCATTGCTGAGTTTAGGACATTAAAAGCATTACACTTATAGCATGATACTATATATTCAGAGCAGTTTGTGACAGTAAGTCTCTTAATGTGTAGCTTCAAATAAATCAATTTAAGTCTCTGCAGGTAGTTCGTCCTAAATCTGATTTTAAGCTAGCGAATCACTCATGTGACGTGTTCGAACTATCTCCTGAGATCTTCATGATTCAAACTTGGGCCATCTTTTTGGCCGGCAACCTATCGCTGTACTAATCTTGGAATCTACCCCAACCACTGCACCCAGTTTCATCACGGGGATTCTCCGCAGTTTCAACAAGGCAACAGTTAGTGACTCAAAATGGCGGAAGCCATGAGCCTATGACGGCTATCATAAACCTTTACCGCTCCTATTTCACGCCTCGGACATCGATTTCCGCTTTATCATGAGGCTTGGCAACCCACCTCGTGCTCGTCAGATATGTCGAATGAGACCCATTTGTTGATCATGAAAGCCGGAGGTCATGTGGTTTGACTGGTCTATTGTACAGAGATTCAGTGTCTATAGAAACATGATCTAAATCCTTTGTGATTCTCGCTTGTTTTTCTTTCCTCTTCGCCGTGTACTCCCAAGATTCGTGAAACAATTCCAGCTAACTCTCATAAAGAGCATTGACCTAACGTGAATGAGACCTTCTATGTCTATGTAACGATAACTGGCAAGACGATTTTGAGCAATCGACTTTTTTCTTACTGAGAGTTCACCCAGCTCAGATAAGAGTTCCAGCCAATTGCTACAATGTTGGCAAAGAAGAGACGGTATTGTAAAGGAATGAGAGAGAAGTTGATGACTTGAACGGCGGGCCAGAGCATCCAGTTGGCCTTCAATGCTGGCCACCAAGTCTTGTCGATGCGTTCCTGTACACTCTTGCCTTCCATGGTGGCCATGCTCCCAAGGAAGACTCCTATCATGACAGGCGCAAAACCAAGCTGGTCACAAGCAACTCGAGCGAGGACCTCGGCCTTTTTATTCGGCGCGTTGACCCTGCGTGCGAGGAAGGCGAACCAAGTTGTCGCAACAGGACCGAACACAACTGTCAGAAGTCAATGGTTGCTCAGAGACTTAGTTTAGAGCTGGCAGGAAACTCACAGCCACCGTAGAGAGCCATCCGACCTGTTCGGATCAGGTCGTGCTTCTGAACGCCCTTCTTCTCAACGAGCTGCTGAGCTGTGACATCGCCTGTAGCAAAAAGGAATGCAGTGGTTACGCTCTGAGTGAGCAGTGGACGCGCTGCCAATCTGGCGTTGTACCTGAATAGCTGATCAGCATGAACGCTACGATAATGCTGAAGGTGACAGCGGACTTGGTCGGCTTACCAACGAATGAAAGAAGCCATAGCGATGAGGCTGTGCTCCCGAGGACTATTTCGGACGTGGTCAAAGTTTAATAGTCCTGTTTGAAGATTGGCAGAGCTTTCGAAAATTCCAGATTTTGACAAGCCACAACGTTGAACGGGCAAGATAGTGTGTGTCTGTGGGCGTGTCAAGCTGAGAGGGCAGCTGGGCGTAGAATGAAGGTTCAAGGATTAGGAGGAGTAAAAAACAGTCTTTTTTCCTTGTGGAAGTTGTTCTGCTAAATAGAGCAGAGAGAAAACCTAGTGCAGATGCGATGCACGATGAAATTAAAGCTTCAAATTCAGGAAAAGGTGGTTGAAGCTGCAGTGTGCATGACGTAGCCGTAGCAAAGAAGCTCTGATAGAGGTTGGCTCGTGGTATTTAGCCTCAAGCTGGATCGAGTTGACCTGGGGCTACTTTCTGTGTCCCACTGCGGGAGCTGGCGATCTTCTGGGGGCACGTCCCGATAAGAGAACGAGTATGGGTTATGTGCACACCGATAGCTGATTGTGGAATGATGTCTCGGGATGTATCATTCTAACGGAATTTCTAGATATGTTTCTCACATGCAATTCGCTACTGGGATGACAGAAAATGCGGACCTGCCACTTGAAGTTGAGGTTACCCCAAGAAGCTAGGATGGCCTTGTCAAGGAGGCTTGAAATAAGAAATGAAGATCTAATTAAATTGTCACTCATTGGAGTCGCATATTTCTTGAGGGTCCAGAACTGCAGTGGAGGGGATCTTACAGGTCTATATATAGAAAAGTCTGTACGACGTGTCTGGAGCTACTGCATAGAATTGAATCTAGAATTATCGTATTAGAACATGAGACGACTTATTACTTTAACTCGCAAGTACGTGATATGAAGTTGCAATACAATTAACGTTAGTAGTAGGATTGAAAGGATTAATGAACATTGCCCTTTACGCTCATTCTGTTCGTGCAACTCAATTGAGTGACAATTTGACCTTGCATCTAGATCACATCCGACACTAGCATCCATTCATCCCTCATGAAGAACCTCAAGGAGACACAGGCTCGTCTCTAGAAGGCGGCGTATCCGTCCTATTCCTACGCATATTCTTCTTCCTCGCATCAACCACCTCTGGCTGTGCTTCAGCTTCTTGCGCTGCACTCTCAGCACGTGCTAACGTCTCCTCATCCTCTTCATCGTGGTACCGATTCTCCTCATCCACGAACAAAGTTGAAGAGTCCCTTTGTCTTCGTCGTCGCAGACGCTCCAGCCATGGCAGCTTGGGAAAGTCTGAGCGAAGTCGATGATCACAGTGTGGACAGTCAGGCGGTAGAGTGCGCCAGGCGAGCCACTGGACAACACTATGAATAGCTAGACCCGTATAAAACGACTGAAGAGCAAGCAGAAGGTGGGAGGTACTGGAAATTGTTAGGCTGTCTGAAAAGCAGTATTCTTCCGCACTGGAGATTCTTACAAATTGACGAGAAGGGGAATCGTCGCGTAAGCAGCCAGCATGCTCAGAGGCACTGATTGTACCTTTGCGGTCCACGTGAAAACCACCACGGTCATATAGGCTGCAGCTAGCAAGACATCATAGGCAAAGACTGGCACAGGATGCGAGATCTTGCGAGCGAGCGGATCATCACTTCCTCGCATGCGGAGAAGAACCAAGTTGCCGCTGAAAGACAAAGCAAGCGGGAAAAGACCAACAGCAGGAGCGACGTCTTTTGTTAGAGTTCCATGAGCGAGACAGAGCGGAAATGCGGGGAGAAACGAGGCAATCGCGACTAAGCGAAGGGTCCTGTGTGAAGCAGGCGGCTGGTGGGTAGTCGTTGAGTCGGCCTCTGAAGAGACGTCACTGGGCATGGCGAGATGTTGCTAACAGACTTCAAGATACAAGAGCAAGAGACAGATGAGTATTGATATGGTGAGAGGATGAAACGTCTCTGCAGCAGTTGCTGAATGGTGGCTAGAAGGCACTCGTGATTAGACCCTTGTAAGTGATGCCTGTTACAATTAGGTGGTCTGACCAATCGTGAAATGACAAAAGATAGCATAGCCACTTGGCCGTGGGTATTGGTTTCAGGTACAAATAAACAGAAGGATGTGTAAGCTTAAAGGAGAAAGATAGAACTCAAGATTAGCTGTCAATGTTCAGTTGTTGGCTAAAGAGATGCCATTGATGGAAACACCTTAATAGACTTACCAAGAATAACTTGAGTATCATGTCCAGCCACCTATAAATCACAGGTGTATTACACAGAATAGCATTTGCGAATAGCGATAAGCAGGCTTTCAATCTTCACTCTCATAAAGTAATACGAATAATCAATGTGATAAATCATTGCTATCATTGCGGCATTGCTGTGCTCGTCCAAACAACATAAGCATCATACACAATCCAGCCGTTCCTCCCACTGTCCAGCCGTATCATCGATAAAGTCCTGATTTTGATCATCCCTCGGCACCAATAGTCCTTCTGAAAACGAGTACAAGCAACAAAATAATATCCCCCAAACTCCTATAGAGAACCCTATGTATATAGCACTCCCCTAGGTATCATGCTTCCCTGCAGTCAAGGAGCTCAACGGAAAGTGATGGAAAGTTAAGGCAGACCAAGGCCTATCAAGAAAGAGAAAAAAAGATGAAGGGCGCTCAAGAGCTCTTAGTCTTCTTGCGGCCCGACTTCTTGGGCTCCTCTTGAGGCTCGGCGGCGGCAGCCTTTGTGGATGTTCGTCGTCGCTTCTTGTCAGGGCTAGCAGGGGCAGGCTTCACTTCCTCAGCGGCGGCGGCAGGTGTCGCTGTCTTGCGCTTACGACCACCGACAGCCTTCTTGGGGGTTTTGGCAGGGGTCTCGGCCTCCTCAGGCTCGTCAATAGCCGGGGCAGCAGCCACAGCTTGAAGCTGCTCAGCGATGGCGTCCTGGTCGTTGGCGGGAGCCTCATTCTGAGTGACGTCCTTGAGCTCAGGCATGGGAATGTTGAAGTCCTCGGCGTACTTAAGTGCCTCCTCATCTGTCATTCCCTTGGCAAGAGGGTTACCATTCTTGTAAGAATGAACACGAGCATTGTACAAACGAAGGTTGTACTGGTAGGCATTGTTCCAGCCCTAGCACTCATGTTAGTGGATAACTCTCACAGAATAGGCATTGAAGGGAACACGGCTTACCTGCTTCTCATGGGGTCCCATGTGCGCCCATCGGCGCTGACCCTCCTCCTGAACAGCACCCTTGGGGGCCTCTGAGCCAAGGTCATTGGCGATGATGGAGCGGGCATGCTGCATGTAGAGGAAGTAAGGAGTCAAGGGTCGCTTGGGAGCGTTGGGGTCAATGGTTCGCTTCTTGCGTTCCTTCTTTTCCTCAACGGGAGGGGCCAACTCAGGAACAGGCATGATAAGCTGCTGAGCGGCATGCTCAAAGTTGGCGAGGAGGTTGTCCTGAGAACCCTCGGCAGTAGGCTCACCAAGCAAGAGGTTGGTCTGACGGACATAGTCGGCAGTGAAAGATCGAAGGAGTTCAAGAATAGTAGTCAAGCGACCAACAGCCTGGGGGAAAAGGTTAGCAAGGCTATGTTGACATTTGTCTCGAATACTGGTTGGACAATGATAGAGAGTAAATTTAAGTGGGTGAGGAGCTGGAGTGGATACAAAGACGCGCTGGCAATAGCTCCTTTGGTTGTGTGAAGACCTCGACTTGTCAACAGCTCACTGAGAACGCGACTTCACTTTGTGAAAAGCGTAGAGTCTCTGATCAATCGAGGCATGGTGGTACGCTTGTCCCAAGAGCTGATTAAACGAAACATCGTCGTGCAGTGGCAAATGCTCACAGTATTGCAGTTCCTGCGATGGGCCATGAAAGACTCCCGTCTATGAACGAGTTGAGACATGTGGCAGCTTGGTCGCGTTGGTGTGGGACCATATGGAAGATGGTAACTCAAGACTGGATGAAATATTGAAAACTTACAGAATCTCTCACGCGAAGGAAGCTGTCGTTGTCAACGACGCGCTGAGGCATCACAGCCTGAGGCTGAGGAATTGCAACGGCCGCAGGCATGGGCATAGGCATCGCAGGCTGAGGGACTGCAGCAATAGGCTGTGGGTGCTGCGGATATTGCTGGATGTGCTGAGGGGGGATAGGAACAGGAGCAGGCTGCTGCTTCTCAACAGCTGTCTTCTTGGGGCGGGCCATAATGTCTTTTGTTGATGTTTGATGTTGGGAGTATGCAATGCTGTATTTGATCTTCTGGTGTCTTTCACCTGAAGATTTGCGCCGATGGTTTGATGGGACGCGTTAAATGTGTAGTGGGACGCGATGCGCTGTTCTTTGGTGCCGTAGAGTGTCAAAGCGTGTAAGTTCAGTTGGTTTGGCGCGTTGAGGGGAATGAGAATTCAGTGATTCACTGAGAAGTGCTGGAGATTCTGGAGATTGAGGGTGCTGAGAGTACTGAAGAAGGGGGGAAAGTCAAAAGGTGGGCGCGGGTGGGCGGTCGCTGAATATGTAGGGGTCAGGCACCAGTCGCAATCAGTAAAAAAAAAAAAACCAGCGGCTGCGAAAAATAATGGGAAAATAATAAAAAACCTAAAAGCTGCAGCAGGGGCGCGTTCTTAGTAGTCAACTACCAATCAACTGGCCGCAACCCACCTGGCCGAGTGACCCTCCACTCCAAGTCAGAGCACAATGCCGAAATTTTCATCACCTCAGGGCGGGGGGCTTTGAAAATGGGGCTCGAGGGCGATTGTCTTTTTGGTCATTACAGCGGCGCCCACTACAATCAAACATTCCGCGGCACGCCTGTTACGAGCTCCCTAACCTCACCTAATGTCCCCTAAATCTTCAGCTTCTCGCTGTTCCTCGAAATAGGTAACCTACCTAGGCATCCCCGCCCATTCATGCCTTCCATTTCTAAGGGCACCCACCGTAGCACCTTCCTGACAGCTACCTTACCTATGAAAGCAGTGATGGGAAGTCAAGAGCAACTCAACTCAAACCAACAGAACAACTTGCCCGTGAGGCTCTGAGTACTGAAGCCAAGCTCTCCAAGTTAGGAACTCTTCGCGTACATCACTCTTCTCTCTCGCAAAACCAAAACACACAACACACGCAAGCCCCAGATGCGCAAACAATAAGGCCAAATGGACTTTTGGGCGGCCACCGCTGACTGGTCAATCAGCCACTCGCAGCGAGGGAACGAACTGCCCGCCCGCGCTCAGTCGTGCAGCCTTTTGGGTGCTACTGATGCAAGTGTGGAATTCATCATGCTCTATGTATCGCGACTGTACTCGTCTAATATCTTTCAATATTGAGCCGCAAAATCCGGGAAACTCTCCGGGTCTTCCCTCCAATATTGGTGCTCTTATTGTGATATTACAGATGTTGGCTGCTTGTGCATCGTGAATTCGTTGTCAAAATCAACTTACAGCCGCGTTGAGACCCCTCGCAATTACAATCGCCAAAGCTGTGATATTTCAGCGATACCAACAAAAGACTCTTTCAGCGGCTTCTCTAGCGCTTTACGTGACCCCTCCCAGGGCATTCTGAAGCGATGTGTCACTGTCACACCCTGCGCCGCCCGCGGAGTGTGTTGCCCTCCACTCACCGCTTCGCAAAACCCAATCCGAGAGTCCCGTCACTAGAAGCTGCTGAGCTCGCTGGGACAATGGTCAGGCGGGGTCATTCCAGCACCTTCACCCTTGGTCTGTACATTTCAGCACGATCAGCCCAGTCCAAGGGCACATGGGCGGAATGACGACCACTACGGGCGGCTCAAGGTTCGAGGCTCTTTTCAGGCACTTGGCGTTCCCCCGACGTCTCGCTGTGTGACAGAACCTTTGCAACTCTCAGCAGAACCCGACCCAACCTGGCCATGCTCATCCCTTCCCATTCAGCCCAGTCGCCTGAAGCAGGGAGATGGGGTGTTTGCTCGCTCGCTTTAGGTCCCAGCTTGTGCCCTCACCTGCCCTGAGCTTTCTATTCTGGTTATTGTCCATTGTTGTGGTTGTTGGAGTGCTATGGCACTGACTCGATTAGCAGGGCTTCAGCGCGTCCAAATATGTTTCTTTCAGTGCTGTTTATCTCCGCTTCGCAACTCAGTAACTTCGGCTTACAGCGCGTTCGTAAAAGCTCCCAAGCCTCTATCAGATGCTTTCAATAGCAAGTGCCATCGTGCTGAGAGAACTGGCATATTGGCCCGCCTTTCTCTGTAGTAACCATATTCTAAAATACGAGCAACATCTGTCACCCACATGGACGCTGAGACTGCATTATAAGCTCACAGAATACATACTTCAGTCTGACTTGTATGTGCCATGGCGATGATAACCTCTTGGTGCCGTCAGGCGATTAGGGGTGAAACAACACTCACATTCATTTTCTTTTCCATCAGCCAACATATACTCCGCAGTTTTCAACTCTGAAGGGTCAAAATGAAAGCACCCTGATGGTTATCAATCTGCTTTTTGATCCCGCGTAAACTCTTGTTCCTGGCTGCGACCTTGACCCCGCACAGCTACGGACGTTATAAAGGCATCCCTAGGCACGGCAGGTCTTCTTCATTGAGAGTAGTTATTTTCTTGGGCTGGTCTCAGTGTTTATCTTACAACGACATGATCATATTCTTGTTCCGCCATCTTGCCACGCCAGTTTATCCTACGAAAGAACCTGGCAGATCATGAGCATATCAAACGCGACCAGACGCGATAGCGATTGCGCCTTGAGCCAACGACATATTGAGACGATGTCTCTTTTGCTGTGTATTGGCATTGCAACCTGGCGGTGAGATCACCGTCGATGTCTACAACTTAGGTATCAAGCCGCTGTCGTTATGTCTGTTGCTCATCACACACGGGAATTTCCTGTTGTCTCTTGTCGCATCACAGGTCCAGCAACCAAACGCGATGAGGGGTAAAGCAGCCCCTCTCTATGCATCTGAAAGACAACGCACATGAGATTGACAGAGTTACATGAAATGAGCCTTCTCAAGATCAGTATTAGATGTTCATAAGCCATCTTCATGACCGAGAGCCTTAGGGATATCATATGATCGAACTTTGGTTAGGTTCATCACTATGTCCGACGGTGCAAATGCTAATGTTTAATCAGTGATCGACTAAGGTATTCTTGCAACCACGCGCCCTCTTAAGCTTGATTCGACGACAGTCCATGGTCCCATCGGCTCGTGTTACAGACCCCTGCTATCATCATCATGGAGGGGTGAGGTACTTGATTCTTGCGTGGGAATATCACCCAAACACCATGTACTGGACCCCTGTCGCAGCTTGCAAAGCTCCCCAGCTCCTCTGCCCCTCAATCATTCATTCTCTGACAAAAAGTTGCGGCCCCTGGGCGCGTATGATTTCATGCTTGGCATGATGGAGCAGACCATCTTCCCACTGCCTAAAGAGACCAGGAGAAACTGGATTTAGCATGTTGAAGCTACTATCTTGAGATTGAGCGAGCTTGGCATGAGGCAGCTCGGGAGGGAGCCGACCTCACTCCCATCACTCATCGTCTCACCCTTCTGCCGTGCGGTGCTAGCGCTGGACTGCATGCACATGTGCAATAAGAGTTAAGGTGTGGTGGGCTTGCCTTGTCTAGTTGTCTTAAGGTTGTCTTGTCCAAGGTTGCAATTGGTATCCTGGAAATAGCGTAGGCAAATAAGGTCAACTCTAGTCCAGTGTTTCGTTTCTGCTGGTTTGGTTTGGCTTGCCCACTGTCTGTCACTGTTGTTAGAGCACGGGCGTAGTTACCAGCTGAAGCTGCGTCACTTGGAGCCCAGGTCTAGGTTGCCCCTCAGCTCCCCTCTTCCACCTCCAGCATAAGGTATCCTCCACCGTCTCCCTGTTTTTCCGTTCTCTTTCTCCTTCAAAACGAACCTCCCCGATCCTTATTCATTTCCTGCCTTCAAACTACCTGACGATACTGTGTTCCCCTCTGCTAGCTCGGAAGGGGTTCTTTCTTTCCTATCTTTGCAGTACAACGCCACCTCATCCTCTGGGGTACTCCCAGCGTGAAGACGTGAACCGCAGTCATGTTCACCTCCAGATCTCACAGCCTCCTGGTGGGGCTTGTTATCCTCATTGCTCTGGCTTCTCCAGCCTTTGCTTTCGGTGCTGGTAACATTGCCTCAATCTCCAAGGTTGAGGGCCAAAACTGTGAGTGTTCCAATAACCAGGACGAGACACAGTGTAGCTAATGATCTCTCTGAAGGGCGCCACGGCGATATTACCGATGCCCTCCTGATCCTGACACAGGCCCGGGCCCTCAATGGCAAGAAGTTCAACAAGATCAACGTTTCACGAGTCTACTTTGGAAACTGGCTTCGAGACTACTCCCAGGCTATCGATGTCGGCACCGTCAAGTCCGTCTCCGCTGAGGCCATCCGTCTTCTTCTCTGCGTCCTCGGTTTCATGACCTTTGGTTATGGCTCTGGCGAGTTCGAAGTCACTGCCGAGCGACTTGGTTGCTACCGCCCTGAGGATCACATCGACAATCCCAAGGACTACGCCGAGAACGTCGATGCTCGCCAGTACGATGAACGCCTCCGAGGGCCAATCGATGAGGAACGAGAGTTGTCTATCGACCCCGAAACTGGAATGAAGAACTACATTGCAAACGAACGTGCACGCATCATGACTTCTGCCAGGCACGTCAAGAAGCTTTTCACCGGCACCATCGAACTCGGACGTCGATACAAGGACTCTCAGCGAAAGGCAGACAAGTATGAGGCTCTTCGCCTTATGGGAACTGGTCTTCACTGCCTGGAGGGTCAGTACAGCCAATCTTTTAATCTCATGCGTTACCAGTACATTATAAGCTAACTTGTCTTCTTCTCAGATTTCTTTGCCCACAGCAACTACTGTGAGCTGGCTCTCATTGAGCTCGGTGAGCGTGATGTCTTCCCCCATGTCGGTCGCAATACCCAGATTGACCTTGAGGGTGCTCGTGGTCCTGTCTATCCTATTGTGACTGGTACTTTTGGTGGCGTTGACTTCCTGCACTCAGTTACCGGTGAAGGTCAGTACCAATGTTTAACATTGATGGAAGAATGGAACGCTAACAATCTCAGTGTCCGACAAGCTGACTCAGAACGAGATTGAGGAGCTTGAGGGTACCCTCCAGCAAGGTGCCAAGTCTGACACCAGCATGCTCCGTGATCTTCTGGATAAGATTCCCGATGGCATCTTCGGTGATAAGCACCAGAGCGATCGAGTGGATGAGCTCCAGAACAGTGCTGCGACTGCTCAGATGGAGAACACCTCTGTGTCTCCTCGTGATCCTGAGGAATTCACTAGGTACATCCAGGATGTCTTTAAGCAAGTCATGCCTGCCATTGAATTCCACGATGACATCATGAAAAGTATCTCAGGCGCCATGGAGAAGATCCCTGTGCTGCCCAAGATCATTGAGCAGCTGGAGGAGCAGCTCTCTGTCTTCATCTTCTCCATCATTGCTCCTTTCATCGTTCCTCTCATTCAGCAGATCCGCAATGAGCTCAAGACCGGTTCGGATGAGATCATTGCGAGCAGTGAGCGTGAGCAGCACATCGTCTTCAATGACGATGATTCCAGCAACCCCACTCACTCCATGCTTTCCAAGGATCACTTCTCCAACGTAAGGCAAATCATGCATTAGAAGATGTGGGAAAACTAACTCATTTATAGATCTTGAACGAGATCGCTGGTCGAAATGCTGCTGCTGTGGTGCAGTGGGTTGTTCCCCAGCTCATGGACGCTATCGATGACGAGAGTGTCGACGTGGATAGACTCCTCGACGACATCGTCAACGGTGTCATGCACCATCCCGCCCAACGTGACATGGGAAACCGCAAGGTTCAAGAAGGCCGTCGCCGCTCCTACGAGGGTATCAAGGAGTGGTGGAACGACATGGGTGACCAACAGCGTGACGATTATCGCCGAAAGTTGACTCGTGAAGGTGTTCAGAACGGCGAAAACCACAAGGAGGGTGTCGTAGACACTGGTCACGGCCACGGATGTGCTGGCAAGCTTAAGATGCGCAAGCTATACGGAGGTGGCCCTGAGACCCTTGAGGACAAGATTGCTGGTGCTGCGGCCGATGCAATCTTCAAGGGTGCTACTGGTGCCCTCTCTGGCATGGTTGAGCAAAACACCGGCTACAAGATGCCCTCTTCTTCCGGTAAGGAGGAGAAGGAAGAGGGTGGTCTCAGTGGCTTCCTCAACCAGGCGGGCTCCATTCTTGGCGGTGCTTTCAGCAGTGACGAGACTAAGCGACAGTCCAGCAGTCGCCGCGAGGATGATGGCTCTTATACTAGAACTGAAGTAGAGTATGGTCGTCACGGCGATCGCTACGGCCAGGCCGAGTATTCTGAGACACAGCGCCCTGATGGTACCCAGCAGTCAGAGTACCGCCGCTATGAGCAGCGAGACTCCTCGGACGGTCGCCACACTGGTGGCTACGGCTATGAAGAGCGAACCGAGACTCAGCAGGGTTACTCTAGTGGCTACGAGCAGCGCACTGAGCGACACGAGTACAGTGGCTCAACTGAGAACAGCTACGGCCGTCAGGAAGATAGCAGCTATGGCGGTAACAGCGGTTATGGTCGCCAGGAGAGTAGTCATGGTGGTAACAGTAGCTACGGCCGTCGTCGTGATGATGATGATGGCGGCTATGGTGGTCGCCGCCACGACGAAGGTGGCCATGGTAGCAGCAGCTACAGACGCCAGGAGGAGAGCAGCTATGGCGGTAGCAGTGGTTATGGTCGCCAGGAGAGTAGCTATGGGCGTCAGGAGGAGAGCAGCTACGGACGTCAAGAGCAAAGCAGCTACGGTGGTGGCTATGGCGGTAGCAGCGGCGGTTATGAGCGTCGGGAGGAGAGCGGCGGTTACGGCCGTCGTGAGGAGGGCGGATATGGAGGCGATAGCTACGGACGCCGAGACGAAGGACGCCAAGACGATGGTGGCTTTGGCGGGGGCTCTGCTGATGACTACATCCGTCAGAGCCAGGGAACCCATGGACGTGAGCGTCGTGGCAGTAACGAATATGGTGATAATGGCTATGGTGGTGACCGACGTTGGTAAGTTGTTGAGCGTCTGGGTCGAACCAACTTGGGAATAGCTTTCGATAAGCAGAGTTCGTACCCAGATGATCAGAAAGCCTAGTCAATCGAAGGAAAAGCAATTGAAATAATATTTGTTTGAAACTGAATGTGACAGTTTGTGAATTGTACAAAACTTTTAAGTTAGGGGACTTGACAGATCCACGCCTCGCGTCCCGAAGAAGGCCTCATGATAATTGTCTGTCAGGTACTCAGTGCATAGTAACCTTGACAAGTCAGATATCTTCAAATCCACCACATTCTGTATGCAGTGTATCAATAGAGGTTGAATGATTACTACGAACTCAGTCAAAGCCAAGGGATTGCTGAACTGCATGTTTGAACGAGTATTATGAGATGGGCGGGGTTGACCTTCTTACTCAGAATACATGTTGCTGATCTGTTCTACGTTGAGCGGGCGATCGTGCTGCCATTATGATTGTATTCTAGGACACACCAATCAAATCACTCCATATATGAATATGTGATATTTAAGCAGGATTGATTACCCCGACTCAAGTACTTAGGCAGTGAGGGTATAATATCAGGCTCACCAATTTTATTACGAGTCGCGACGGTCCAACACGTGCAGTTAGAATAGACCTGGTTCGTCAATGAGCACAGTTTTTGTTTAGATATCTCATACTCCGATCCATGAGGCCTGGTGAGATCCAACTGGAGTAGTAGTATGCCTCAGGCTGCAGTGATCTGAGGAGCTTTACCCGCTTTTGATTACGTATTACGTCAAGTGGCGTAGCACGAGGAGACCGGGGTTCTTGAACCTTGAACAAGCTCTTACAGGGGTGTGACTTGCAAGGGGAGACTGTGGCCTGTCACTGGATGCGAAGAACCATCTCAAGTGCCTTATCTTTAACTGTTTAACGAGCAAAGGTGCAAGGTTGAAGCGAGGGAAAGTACCTCATTAGAAGAAGAGACAAGACTGTAAAGTCTAATAGTTAGTACATCAAAAGGTTTTGGTGTTTGATCGAATCCAAAACCTGAACCACCGGCTGCCGTTTTGCCGGAGCAGCTCCAGCCACAGGACCCTTGAATAGACGATAGACATGTAAATTGCCGACCTCGGGTTTATGGAGGAGGGCATGCAGTGTAGTGAGTCGTGCACCCTGAACGCGTCTCGTTCTAGGGTTCAAACGACCAGGTCCTTCAGTGGGTTGCAGCACCTTTTTTGCCCTACCCGTTTACGCCAAAGATGGTTCTTTGTTCCAGGCGACGGTTTGACGGGTGAGCTTTTGCTTCCAGCCAGTCACTGAAGCGGAGAGACATATTCATCGGGGGGTAGGATTTTGCGTGCGCGGCGCCCCCTCCACCTCCGCGGAGCAAGGTCAAAAGGCACAAGGGTTTAAAGAGTGAGGATCAGCTAGAGCAAGGGTGCCCTTCACCGTCGGCATTAACCACGAGAATAATTCGTCTCTGGGCGGAATTGTAATCGACGGATCAGCATTACGTATCACCGTTGATCATTGAGTTTAGGTTACAGTGGATGGTAGAACGTGTCAAGCCAGACATGCTTTAGTCGCAGAAGCTTGGCTGGGGACAAGGTTATGTTAGGTTAGATCCGAATCGTTTCATCAGGCCACTCTGAGTCTCTTTTTCTTCGGAGTTCAGATGCACAGGGAGAGCTTCAACGAGTCATGTAGAGTCAGTGACGAACTCCTTTCCTATCTCTCGACAATCAATCAATTGATTGATTGACAAATAGAAAGACTCCTAAGCCGGGGGACACTGCATCATACCTTGACTGCCAACAACTGTCACCGTTACAGTTAAACTTAACGGCAACTCCCTTGTTTGTTAACTAACTGAACTGTAAGAACTGAGGTAGGTGAGAGTGAAAAACTCTTTCAACCTGCGTCCCCGTCTGCAAAGGCATGTTCAGATGATACGGTAAATATCCATGTCATTATATGAGAGATAAAAAAGGGATTGCGACTGCGGGTCATTTGTCCCAATCCGTTCAAGTCTTGACCAACAAGCTTTTGGTTTGTGGGGAAGTGGACGGGATAAATCTTGACTGCCTGATGCTGATGTGATGGAGAGCACAAGCTTTTGTTATACTGTACCGCTAATGCAGACTGCTTTGTTCGGTGATCAGACTACGTACTCGCTTCTCATACTCATTATTGGTATTCATAGAACAGTCACGAAGTCTCGAAAATCGACACATTCGGCTATGGAAATGGCACTTTTTACCTGCTTTAACAGTGCCTTTAAACCCGTGACAAATGAAGTATCTAATTAGCTAATCATCAAAGTCAATGAGATTATCAAAGACGGTTACATACCAGATCGATTCAATAGAATCAACTTGCTATTTCCTGCTTCCCAAATGTTCAGGTCGTCAAGAGATAGCCGGCTTGGCATCAGCCATCGCCTTTGCTTTTATTTAGGTATTCTGCTACTATTGTTCCTGCACCTAAAACAAAGCTAGCTCAACGTAGCTGTAGCTGTTCCTGTAGCTCTCTTGTGATTTGGTCAATTTGCATCGTGGCCCCCGACGCTTTCGCGGCTTAGAGTTGGTCTCGAATCGGTTGTTTATGTGCCTTGCCTAGACCGACCATGTCGGCTCACGTTGATATGATAATCTTTCTGCGGATTCATGATTCTTTCCTATTCCTTCTCTTCGAATTCTTCACATTTAAGCACACCTATTGATTAATAGGTACTTACTCTATAGACAGTCCCTGCATAAAAACACCTTACTCACACACCCTTGTTCCCTCCTTAAGAAACTGTACACCCAAAAACCAAAACGCGCCACCAACCCACCCCCAACCCTGCCATCTATCGAATCCACCCTATCAATCCACATCCACTCCCTCCCGTCTTGTCTTCCTGGCTTTCCTGCACTTCTTGCCTGTCTTTCTCCCCAGCGGCGGCTGCCATTTCCACCCTTCGTCCTGGTTTCCCAAATACCTTGCTCTCGCTTGATTCCCTCCCAAAGAAACGTCAAACTTCTTTTCGTCCGACTCCTCCAACGTCGCCTCGTCCTCATAACACTTCTGCTAAATCATTCATCATCGAATCCTCACCCCTGGCCGTCACTTGATTTTTTGCGCCTTCGGTGCACGCCATATCATGCCTACGATTCCATGATTGAATATGTTTTAGAAGCATGTGTAAGTTCTTTCTTTCTCTGTTCTACTTGGCTTCTCGTGCCTTTCATTCCCTCTCGATCTCGTCTTACACTGCATCGTGATTGATTGTTCCTCCCCGTCCGTTCTCCCCGAAAGGCGTCTGTCCCTTTCCGTTTCTGTTCCTGCTCATCCGTACCCGCGGGTTCGAGGCCAAGAACTCGCATTATAGCCCGGTCTTGGCATCACGCGAACTGACATCAAATCGTCCAGCGCTCACCGAGATACGAAATGTCGTGTATGTCTTTTACTCTTCTCATTGTCTCTTTTCACTTGGAACATCGCCGTCTATTCTCGTGGCCCTCGTTGTCATGTCGCTGGCGTGACATAACGACTACGCCGCCCTCGACTCCCCGCTCGCATCAATACAGCAAACCACACGACGTCGCCCGCGACCTTACGATCAGACGACATCACTCGACATATTTTGGCTCAATGCTGTACACGTTGCTGACCAAATTCACCAGCCTCCTATTTAGTAATCCGGTATGGAGCGGCGCCAGTACGGTCCCGTCGACAATCATCCGAAACCTTACGGCTCTTTCGGTGCGTTCGCCTCCTTGTCCTTCGCCAGCTTGTTGCTTTGAGGCAACTTCAAGACTTTTCTAGCCTTGACTGACCATGCACGCAGTCCGACATAGCATATAAGGAGCGAATTTCCACCAACATCACCACACTAACCGCCACTAACGCCGACGCGACCAACGGCCTTATCACCGGCCTTCTTTATGTTCCCGACCTCGACAACGATCGTGAGTGCGACCAGCAGCAATACCAGTTCATCCCTCGAAATGTCACTCGCCGAAACAACCTTCCTCCTACCAATTACAACCTCATCGCTCTCGCCCCTTGGTTCAGTATCGACTGTACCCTAGCCTACCTTGCTTCTGCGCGTCTCGACCCCATCCGCGCCTTTATCTTTTACAAACCCAATAACTCTTCAAATCAGCCTCAAGATGCAGACTCGCCTGTTTGGAATTTGGAGGATGGAGGGGCTTGGGTGACCGCTAACAAATATCCCATATACGCCATTTCTGGTCAAGAAGGCCAGAATATGATTAAACAACTGAGCTACTATTCAGGCAGTGTGGACGACATTCCCTACGGCGAAAACATAAGTACACTTTACGGCCCGAACCCGAAAGATTATGTCCGTATCTGGACCGAACTCTCTGTACAGGATGAATCCGATATCCCTCCACTATGGGCCTTCTTTCTTATCGTCATCGGTGCTCTTCTAGCCATATTTGCTTTCGTTTCGATCACCATGCACCTTGTTCAGCGTCGACGACGAATCTCACTCCGGAAAAGAGTCGAATCTGGCGAGGTTGATCTTGAAGCCATGGGCATTAAGCGTTTAACAGTGCCCGCTACCTACGTCAGCAGCTTTCCTCTGTTCACTTATAACGCGGATCCCGAATCGATAGCGCCTCCCCCAACCCCGTCATCTACCCGACGTCTCCGAAGCAGTCGAGGACTTGACCAACGCAGCGTCCGATCTGGCGCTAGTGTTCGAAGCAAACGATCCAACATAGGGGCCTCCGGTGACAATGCTGCCACCAATTTCCAACCTAGCTGTCACATCTGCCTTACCAATTTCGAACACCGAGTAACCATCATTCGAGAGCTTCCTTGCGGTCACATATTCCATCCCGAGTGTATCGATGAGTTTCTGTCAAAGAATAGTTCCCTGTGTCCTATGTGCAAGCATTCTATGTTGCCAAGGGGTTACAGTCCACGAATTACCAATGGTATGGTCCGTCGAGAACGCGCTCTGAGGAAATTACGGCAAAGAGTCGATCTTGAGGATCTGTCAGAAGAAGGCGATAATACAAAGATGAAGGACTGGAGCAAACGACTATTCCGCACCTCGCCATCACCTTCGCGACCTTCCTCTGCACCCCTGGTTACTTTAAAGCTGCCCAAATTCAGACGACGGCCCGCTGAAGATGCTGCAACGAATGAGGAGCAGCGAGTAGAAACACCATCAGTACCCTCAACCACGGCCGCCCATTCCGAAGCACCTGAACCAAGCACACGCCCACCTGCTCCAGCCCAGATCCCAAAACCAAGAAGACCCAGACCTCGACTTTTGAATATGCTCCCGACACAGCCAGAGAATTCCGAGTTGAATACGGATCCGACGCCAAGACGCGGAAGCCCTTCTTCGTTTGCGCGCCAACGCATGCGCGAAATTGCAGCTAAGAACGCGCCCTTCGACGATCCCGATTCTCAAAGGGCAATGTGTAAGTCATGCGTCTGGCGTAGTAGTAAGAGCATACACTAACATAGTCCTCAGGGCTGCGAGCACTCTCAAAAGTTTTTCCTGGCTACTTCTAATTTTGCTTTGGTAAAGCATTGGGGTCAAAGAAAATATCATTTTGCATTTAATAGGGCAGCATGGCTTGGGCGTTTTGTGTCACGGAGACGGTTTTGGGATCTAGGCCAATACTGGGATGGCCATTGATTATACGACTTTGTATTGGGTACATTGGTGCATTGGTAAGGCATTTAATGAGGCGTTGGTTGGATTTATGAGAATTGTATATGTTGAGCCTCAATGAGAAGATGGGGGTCCACGGGAGTTCACTGTAGAGCAGTGGGCTAGCAATGGCATCCTGTCTGCTGATCGTATGCTTTCCAGAACAGCAGTCAGGAATCAGGACTGGAAAAACCATTGGGTTACGCACCATGGCTGAATGCTGTCCTGTTTGAGGAATCAGAAGCGTCAACCATGAACCAACATATGCCCATATAAACAATATACAATTATGAATCAAGAAAACCGGGGACGTAGCTAAATAACGAAGGTTTCTTATTCTCAGACCAAATCCTAATTTGGTCGAGTGAGCCGACTGCTATCCACCTTTCATCTTACACGCATCATTTGTTATGTGAGAAGTCAAGTTCTTGAAGTGTCTGTCGTTCTGAGTACGTCCTAAAACTCCATATAGTCTTGGAAAGAATATGCTTCTAAATATAGCACTCTCATACTGTGTAAAAGAATTCTCTCCTGAAATGATCTAAAATAGTCCATAAACTGAGGGTAGGTAGGTACGACGGCATGGCTCTTCCAAATCCTTTCGCCTCCAAACGCCAAACAAAATCAAGGCATAATGATCCAACTTCCTCTGCTCGAGTATCGCATACTACTCAATTCCTGTCACCTCATTTTCCTTGACCCTCGAGCAACGGTTCATTACGCACTCCGCCTCTAGCGAGCGCATCCCGTACACGATCGTTTTCAGCAGCACGAATCCTGCTCCTCGCATCTTCAAGACGCTCGACTCCTCGATCGATGGTTTCGATATGCACACTTAGGGGAATTGGAGGTCCTCCACCGATACTGTTGCGCAACACTTCTGGCTCTGCAACGCGATCGCGCAAGTCGCCGAGACCAGCCTGGATGCCCTCAAGCTCGAGGATTAGCGCATTAACTTGCGCAACTGCTGAAGAACGCTGAGCATCAACCTGGCGGAGCAGTGCGAGTTGTTTAGAAAGGCTGTTGAGTTGGTTCGAGTTTGCGCCGACAAGGGTCCAGATATTCCAGAGAACGTTTTCACGGCGAGATGCTGTGTCGGCAGAAGAGCGCGAGCTGATGTCGTAGATGAGCATAAGGTGATCCTCAGCTTTTGTGAGAAGGCGCAGGACAGCCTGCGCTTCGAGGATCAGAGTCGCTATACGTTCTGAGACCAGAGCCGTATGTTCGATATACTTGTCGAGGAGAACACGCTCATTGAAGATATGGTCAGTCGTTGGCTGAAATGGGTGGAAGAGCCACGTAGCCCAGCCAAGAATAGGGGAAGGGAAGGAAATTGACTTCGCGTCGTCTGCTTCGGGGGATAAAGTGTCGAGATATCGAGACGTCCAGCGATTGATACTTATGACAGCATCAACGGCCGAGCCAACGTGGGTATTGAACTTTTGCAAATCCGAAGATGTCTGTCGCGCTGTGTCGATGTAGCCATCAAACTCAAAGAGAAGCTCGTCACGAGCTTGCAAGTCGCTGTGTCGTACGAGGCTGCGCAGATCTCGGATGGCCGTTTCAGAGCGCTTCATCTCAAAGGGGAGCGATACCCCATCAGAGCTCTTTTCAAGAACTTGCTCAAATTTAGATTGCACGTTCATGAGGTCATCGAATTCCACGGGCGATCCGTCGCCACCAGGTGGCACAATGGTGTCCAGAGAAGGACAAAATGGGAGGTTAAGTAGTGATGCGCCTGGGATACGACACAGTGGCGAAAGAGATGCGGCGATGGAGCGAGTCGCCAGGTTCTGAGCAATAATGAGACCGCCAAAACAGAGATAGATGGCCAAGAGGATCGCAAAAGGCTTTTGAGCATAGCGAAAAGCGAGCCCAACGACGTTGAGAAACCATGCGAGCGTGTTGTAAATCGCTGTGGGGATACTTTGAGCGATTTGGTTTCGGACCGTTGGCGGCGCTTGCTCGCGATATTGGCGGCGATAGTATTCATCTTCAGTCTCATATCTCGCGCGCGCAGTACTCTGTTTCTGGGGACTCGAAGATAGTGGCTTTCCCCTTCTCCTCAAACCATCGTCACCTGCATATCCTATTCCCAGACCTCTTATTGTGCGCTCACTCCTGCCACTTCCTTCACTAGCGGTATCGACACGGGGCATATGGAATTCTGGATCGGGTGATCTGAGGACTCGATCCCCGTTTGCGCTCACACTGGCGCGAGAAAGACTTGGTCGAAAGGGCTCTCGGAGAATGACCTGTTCGTCGTCTGGATCAGCACCAAAGTCGCGAATGCTGTCCTGCGATGCGAAGCTGAGATTGCCTTGAGAGAAAGGTTGTGAAGGTATGTTGCCTGAAGATGTGGGCGGTGATGATTCTCCGAGCGATGGAAGAATACTTGTATCGAAACTGTCGTTCTCGCCTTCGACGAAGCGCCACGAGTCTTCTGGTCGAAGCTCACGCTGTCGCGAAGATCCCATAGTTTTCTACCGTCGGCGCGCGAGCACGGCAGAGTCGCACACGATCAGGCGGTACGGTAACGTCGCCTTAGGCCAAGTGTGTTTTGAGCGCGACGTCTGGTCGCATCAGGTTGGCAAAATGTTTGGTGGAAATGTCGTATTTATAGTGTTGAATGTTAGGTAGCTGTATGCGCCAAGTCTCAAATCGTGAAGCGCTGAATGGCGCCGTTAGCGTAGGCAAGCCGAGGTTTTAGGAGCGGTGAGTCATCGGTAGCTGGAGTTTTGTTTCACGGCTACTGTCGAGGAGAGTGCGTTTGAGATTTAGATCGTGAACAGGCGTTAAAAGGGGGTTAATGTTATTTCCTTAGGTTGTTGTTGTTGTGAATGATGTAAGAGCGAGGCCGGTGAGGTCACTACCAACCAAATCTCGGCGGGAAAGAATAACGACCCTTGTTATGCTGCCTACCTTAGCCACTAGCGTCGGCCAATAGTGGGGATAGATGGTAGATGCAGAGGCTGACCGAGACCTCGTGGTCAATTTATTTTTAAGTCTAGGGTATCAACGGTCACCATCTTAATTAGACATCAATGAACCAGCCCAGCTCAGAGGAGGACGAAAGAACATGAATAGTAGAATCGTTTCCATCTACGTATAAATAAAGTTTTTAAAGTTTTAAAACAAACACCTTGAAAAGAGGATATTTATTTATCTAGGAATACAAGTTCTATATTGCTTATAAAAATATATATCATTTTAAGTACCTAGTAATTCATACTCTTTTCTTTTTCTTCACTGTGCCAGTGACAAACTATCAGGCATCGACTTATTGAGGGTATGATATTGCGAGAGCTTGACCACCCTACTCTATAACTTCTAAGAGACAGTAACCACTACCAACAGTACAGACATTTATTACCAACCACAGAATCCAACCATGTCTTACATGGCATTTAACTAAACAACAACTTCCTCATCCAACACACAAACCCCTTTTAACATGCTATAACCATTTCCTCTCCGATTTCACACGCGGATAGGATTCTGCTGGCTTGTCTTCTAACCCCCCCTGCTTCGATGTTGAGGTTCGAAAAGGAAGCCCCTGCTCCGGCTGTCACACCTGATTGTGACATCTCACCACTTAGAACCTGGGATAACGTTCCTGGCCAAGGCATCACTGCTGTCGTCATCGGCACATCTCTCATCGACTGGGAAGCCAGATCTGGCCAACCCTCCATATGCCCCATTGTTGGCGACATAAACCAAATGAGACCTTCTGGGGCTGTGGACACGAATGGCTCAGTAGTCGCCGTCATAACCTGACGATGTTCTGTAGCTTCAATGTCCTCCAATACCGTCTTCGACTTGTCCCAAAACTCGCCAGACTTTCTCAGAACGTCTTTCAAAAACGAAAATCTGACTTTGTAATCTGGCTGCCCTCCATTGTGGAGTAAGGCATTGCAAAGAGGTACCGCAGCCCGCTGCAAATCTGGTATGCATGACGGGGAGAACTTTTCTGGGATAAGTTGAGGACCGAAAAGAGATACAAGGCGTAGCGGCGCTTGGAGAACTGATGGTAACGAAACGTCAGTTTCTGTAGCTACCCCATGAGGCGATCGGACTGAAGTATAGAGACTCGAGTGTTCGCCGCTAGTAACCTTTCCAAGTTCATAATGCAGCACTGTGCTTTGGAAGTGAGGCTGCATCTGGACCTGGAGACTTCCCAAACAGTTAGCTATAATTGAAAATCAGTTGCAATGAGGTTGACTTGCCCATAAGAAACTGCTAACTGCAAGGTAAACTGTAAGTAGCTGAGCCAGCACGAGTGACTTAAGAACTTACTGCATGATATAGTATCATGTCAACCATACCGTCACCATCAACTCGATCTCTTTTCCAGCCACGAAGCCTGAACCGCCATGAATCAATTTTCTGGTTCGCATCCTTCAGGGTGCCTGGGTTTGCCTGACCCCATCCATCGAGAAACTGGGCCATATATTTGTCGTATATGCGTACAAGGTCAATAAAATAGGCCCATGAAGAGTATTCGCGGGAGCAGCCCAGGCGATCGTACTCCTCGAGAGTGACTGGGACGGGTGTTGTCTATTGCAAAGGTTAGAATGAAGTAGCCACCATGAACCAGTTCTACGTACGCTGGCCTGATAGTCCCACTCCTCGCATGGAAGTTCTGTACCCAAAGTTGACACCGCAGGGTAGAGTTGTGAATGAACCGGATCCTCTCGCACACCCAGTAACATTTCGTGTATGTATAATCCCCAATATGTCCGGCGGCATGACTCAGCAAGGATATAACTTGGTTGCTCATCAGCGAACTTCTTGTGCTGAAGTCCCAGCCGAAGAGCCAGTTCGCGGGCTTGGTGGAACATGTGTGTGTAAATTGGGTTGTTTTTGCCGAAGGCGGCGATAGACAGAGATAGTAGTGCTTGGACAGACCAGGTAGTTGGGGGAAGAGGTTCTTGGGACATCTCATGAGCATTCTCCCGCAGTTGTGTACTGTCGGCGTCCAAATACAGAGATCCAATGTAGAGGATCGTGGCCACAAGTAATCGCAAATCGCCTGGCTCTGTTTTCAAAAGGTGCTCCATTATCTTCCTGGGGGGTAGCCAGGAGTGAGCGATATGGAAATTGGCATAATATAGGTCGAATAGATGCCTGGGACTGCGAAAAGCGTGTGATATGTTTTGGGAGATCGGAATGCCGAAACCAGAAAGGCTAGGCGACGGTGTGCTTTCTGTCATATCATCTTGATCGGTCACCAAGGCCTCGTCCTTGATCATATTTCGCTTCTTTGGATCACGAATCCCTCGGCGTGAGTTGACGTACTGGCATTTTTTGCCCTCTGTTTTGCATCGAGTACAAAGAGGTAGATACCCATCACACTTGACGTGCTTACTACGGCAAGGAACACAAGCCAGAGAGACACGCTGCTGAGCTCGCGATTTCTCTGCACCAGCTCGTTTCTGAACCGTCTTGAGTTCAGTCCGGGCTGGAACGTCATCCTGTGATGAACTCGCCATAGTTTGACCGACAGGCCAAGTCTCTCGGGTGAACCGCGAGAAGGAAGTTTAAAGATATCCCAAAAGTTCGCTTTGTTGGCAATTGCCTATAGGGGTGTCCAGCATGCGGGCCAGATTCGATAAAGGGTGTCTCGTGGCACCGAATCAAGACTGTTTGTTAGGAACTAACAGATCTAGCAGGTCTGTGTCAAGTACCAGCGCCATGGAATAGATGCACATATGAAGAAGAGTAGAAGGAAAGTGGAAGGAGACGGGTGGCACTATGGATCTGATATGAATAAATAGTGCCTGTGCAACGTTGTGAAGGCGTAGGGCAGAAAAGTTGGTTGCCAGAATCAAACAAAAGCAAACGGCACATCGAATTATGATTGGAATGAGTGACAGGTGAGTGAGATTCAAATCTCAAAAACCATGCTGCAGTATCTACTTCCTCCAGTTCTGTTGGCTGGTCGGTATGTGGCGTGGATCTGGTTTCACGGCCGAGGACTAGGTAGGGGGAAGATCTGTCAGAAAATGGCCGGCTGCATCTCCATATTGGCCTGACATGGCGAGCAGTGACAGATGGACCCCTCAAGGACAGGCACAAGCGACCAACTTTCTAGTCTCGTCATTAATGTTACTGCGGATCCCGAGAGTCAAGAACGGACATGAAGGAGCCACTGCTGACTCAAAGATGCTTCCTCTGGCACGAGAACCGGGTTACCGGTACATCTAGCATCGGGACATTCCCGCTGAGGCATATGTGGTGGTGGTGTGTGTGCGTGTCGTTTGATTATGCGTTTGAAGTTTGTCGTGAAAGTCAAGTTTTAGTAGGTAGCCTAGGCTAAGCTGTCTGCATGTTGGGCAACTGTTGGAGCAGCCACTCGGAGCGGGCCTTGCAAAGCTCCCGTCTATCTTAAGACAGCAGGCATTGTTG
Source organism: Fusarium sp. NRRL 53497 (assembly GCA_013184445.1). Lineage (NCBI taxonomy): Eukaryota > Fungi > Ascomycota > Sordariomycetes > Hypocreales > Nectriaceae > Fusarium > Fusarium sp. NRRL 53497. The sequence goes on along the minus strand of JABCJZ010000020.1, from coordinate 20,345 downwards.
TTTAGAGTTACCAAAAACAGCCGTTCTGTCGCATGTAGCTGGCAGCTCGAACTCTGATTGTTTGCACAGTACCCACAGAGGAGGAGATGTCTGGTCGCCGGCTGAAGGATTGACGTTTCTGACGTGTAAGAAGTCATCAAAAGAGATGCGATGCAGATGCAAGTACAGCACATCCACTATGGTTGCTTTTTCCAAGAGAGGTCTTGAACCTTAGTGTAACACAGTATCCATGCGCTTAGTCGTCATAGGTAGTCCCAGCTCCCAGGCTTCTGGGACACACTGGGTGCATGCAGGGCTATCGGAGATATCATAGCGCCCTTGAATCCTGTTCAAGCCTCAAACACACAACTGGGTGTTGCCAAGTCGTGTTGGAAAGGGTGGCGCAGTTTCCCCAGAGCCTGGTTGTTGGTTTGCTGTCGAGTTATGACGCTTTCAGTATGGACCATCTCTTTAGTCTCTTAGTTTGCTGATATGACGGATGGTTGTTGAATGAGAAGAGTTCTAGAAGCCAGGAGCTTTTAGAGACGGGTTGACAAGTAGTTGACTCTTGTGCAACTGTAACTTTCTAGACTCTAATTCTTATTGGGCCAAGTGGATCCAGTAACTACATAACTGGTGGCTAAACACACAGTAGGAAGTGATCCGAGCGCTAATAAGCAACTCAGACTCACATGGGTAAAAGTCCCCTACTTTTATCTTGGGCCTAGGCAAGAAACACACGGTACGGTAAGGTAGCCGATAAGCTCCAGGCATTGTAACACCTCGGCTCGGCTTCTGTTGGACAAACCCCGGTCCTGGCGTCATGGGCTTTAGCAGGGGCCCGCTTAACCCCAGATAGAGACGATGCGCTGAGCTGAGCTGCGCGTTTCCTCTTTACCCTTTGCTTTTATTACTACCTACCTCCAACAAACCAAACCTCACACCAGCTGATCAACCGCCAAAATTGACCGATAGAGCCCAATTCAATACCCGAAACTTAGCGACCGCCCTTATGCACATGCACAAAGTCAAATGACCGACTCGAGCTTCGTCCAAGCCCAGCGCCGGGTTGCTGCGCGTCGCCAAACTCGTGAGGCCGAAGCCGCTGCCCGCATCGCTGCACAGCGGCAATCTTCTCGACCTAGAGCCAACCTCGAGCGCTTACCATACCCCATAAATCGCATAGGATCTGCCTGGGATGCTGTATCGACAAGGGAGGGCACGCGCCCTGCATTTCGAGTAGGACAAGTCGACGCCGAATTGCTTGACGTAGAGCTGTTGGACATCCTCAAGGATCAGGTTTGCGAGGGACTCAAATACTTTGGCGGAGGACATCTGCACGATGACTGGTCGGCTGAGATCATGTTGGCTCTAAGGGCGGTGCTCTTCAAGCTCACTGTCTGGGATCACGATGCGACATACGGCGCGGCTCTTCAAAACCTCAAATACACCGACGCCCGCAATGAAGGGCTTATCCTGAAAGCACCTTCGAAGGTACAAAAGTCTCTGTACGGGCTGGTGACAGTATTTGGCAACTATGCTTGGACGAGATGGGAGGATTGGCTTTTGGAACACGATGATGGTTATGATGAACCAAGTCCCCGACTGAAGCGACTCTCCAAAGTGACATCTGCCCTTTCAACCGTTCACTCGGCGGCGGCATGTGTCTCATTTCTCGTCTTCCTACTGCATGGGCGATATCGAACACTCCTTGACAGGATCCTAAGGATGAGACTTGCGCCACCTACAAGCCAAGTAAGCAGAGAGGTCTCATTTGAGTATCTCAATAGACAACTTGTCTGGCATGCCTTCACCGAGTTTTTGCTCTTTGTCTTGCCCCTGATCGGCATCCAGCGATGGAGACGCTGGCTTACTCGGACATGGCGGAAAACGAAGGACATCATCAGAACCGGACCTCAAGAAGAGGGCAAGGCGAATGGTGAATATGCGTTTCTCCCCGAGAGAACATGCGCAATTTGCTACCAGGATCAGAACACTGCAACTTCTGAAAATGAAGTCATGACAGCAGCAGCAGCATCCAGCGGTGTTATTGGTTCAGCCCAGACAGACATAACAAACCCTTATGAGACAATCCCTTGTGGGTGCGTATACTGTTTCGTCTGTTTGGCTACTCGTTTGGAGAGGGAAGAAGGAGAAGGCTGGACCTGTTTACGATGCGGTGAGCATGTCAAAGAATGCAAGCCCTGGAGTGGTGATTTGGTTGAGCCATCTGCAAAGCATGCTTCAGCCAAGACGGTGGCTTTTTCAGATGATATTACCGGCGGTGTACTTGTAGATGAGCACGATGAGGGATCATTAGTCGAGAGTCTGAGTACAACCTCAGAGTAAGTTGAAGATAGGCGTTGACGTGTAGCGTTGAAAGATGTTTGTATGCATGGGCAGTTATATGCTTGTAATATTACGCAATGAATGCGATTCTTTATCTTATTCTACCTACCTAACATTTGAAGCCCGATTCTGTCCCTCATGAAGTCTTAATGAGAAGATACAATAGTTGGCATAGTTTGAATAATCTTGTAAAGAGTACCTAGTCCTCAAATGACAAAAGATATAATTGTATCAACTACCTACTCTAGGAATTAAATCCTCATCTTTCTGATCACTCGTAGTTTGAAGAGCATCTGATACCTACCTAAGTAAAAGTCTATTTGAAGTTACATAGAAGGACGGGACGGACCCTGCAATTGCCTGTCCACACATCCACTGAAGGCCACTAAAAGACGGGTAGCGCGCGTCATACCAGGGAATAGGAAATTGGACCCTTGCTCTATTGTCAGCCGAGATACGGAGCAACATCAGCCCAATCTAACGCTTAGATAAAACATCATCAACTCTCGAATTCACGATAACGGCATTTCAGCATAACTCTTCTTCTTTCATCGAATTGCTCAAGCTTGCAATACCCGGAACATAAAGTATCAAGCTTTCATACCAGATACGTGATAAAACATAACCTCGAAGCCTCTCAATGTAGCCCAACATCACAACTCGATTACACCGACTTCCTCCCTTCATCCCATGCCTAGCTTCTTCCAGTTCACGCAGGGCACCGAGTCGCACGTCCGTCCCAACGACTCGGCCCCTCTCCTAGGCCGCTTCCGCGCTGTTCCTCCGCGTCCAGAAGTTGTATCCCGACGGCGTAGCCAGCTCGGCCTCTTCTCGAATACCTCTGATAATCGTGGCAGCGTGCATATTCTTGGATACGGTGCTTTACCTGGAGACGGCGATGATGATACGGACGGTAGTGATTATGAGCTTGAGGACGACAGGAGTTTGTGGCAGCGTGCCTGGCAGCGGTGGGTGTTGGATATCTGGGTTGATCCGAGACAGTCGGCGGTGAAGAGGGTCGTTGATAAGTGGTGGAGCCGGTATGCGTTTCTGGTGTTGATGCCGGCCTTATTGGTATGTGCTTGAGTTGCAATCAAACAAACAAGACTCGCTCAGCTGACCTGAATAATAGGCTGTGGCATGGTGTTCTGTACCTTTCCCTCAGTACACAATTCCTGACGACAGTGTTGGCGATGGAGACGAGGATAGTAAGACGCCTGGTCACGGAGCTGCGCGAGTCCAGGTCAACTTTTGGTTCTTCCTTTTCGTCTACTATGGTTTCTACAGCCTCACTGCTCTTATCTGGATCACAAAGGTGTTTAACCTCTACAGTCTCAACTGGTGGCCCCAGTCTCTGGGTTTCCCGCTTACAGTCTCACTCATTGCCATCTTGTCCATCGCCCTCCCCATACCCATCTACTATAACGATAAGACGCGTTATTTGCTCGTCCACAACACAGCATGGATTTCGTGGACCTTCATCATTATGGCCTTGCCTGTCACAATCGCTTTCATCATTCTCACGACTAATGAACGACATATCGGACTTCGTCACTCTCTGTCAGATACACAACGGATATTTACCACGTCATGGTGGACTGGAGAGCCAGACACGTTCAACGGTAGGGACCGCCGACGTCGCAATGTCACTGCAGACTTGTTTGACGCAGATGGAACTCAAGTTGAACCCGAGTTACGGACGCAGGGCGTTAGGATGCGTCGACTGTGGTTACCAGCAAGCTTTGTACGCTTCCTATGGTTCTGTGTGGCTTTGTTTATTGGCCTCATGGCGTATGTGATCGGAGAGGCATACGCTGAGATCTATCTTCGAACCTTACCACACAACAACTTGGAAACAGTGGTATACGTTTATGGCTGGGTTGTGACCGTGCATCTGCTTGACGCTTTAAGCGGCTGGGTGCTGGGAATTCGAGAAGGTGAACGTGTTGGGAGCTATCCTTTGAGCTGGATTTTCAAATTGTAAGCTTTTGCCTCTACGAATGTTATTTGCACTACTGACGCCTTGATTAAGATACTTCATGTTGACCTACCAGATGTACGTTCGCGCACTATATGCACGCCTACGTTCACCGCAACAGTTCATCACCCTGCAGATCCTGTCATCAACAGGTCTTGTGGTCATCACGCCCATCATGATGACCACCTCTGCCCACAAGCTTCTGACAATCCTAGGCCTGAACTCGCAGAGTTTCGGTTCATATCAGAAACTTCAGACCCGCAATATCTTCATTCGCTTTCTTGCCGAGAATGTCTCGATGGTTACATTCCTAGGAAGTATTCTGGTACTGCATTTTGGCGCCAACAAAGACGTCTACCCATACTTTGCCTTTGACACCGAGGGCGAGGACTACAACTTTGGTCTTACCTTTTACGCCTCATCGGTAACTTGGGCGTGTGAGTTGGTGGCTAGTCTTGTCGTGCGGGGACTCATCCGCCTATGCTTCCATATTGATGTTGGCCTGGAGGGGAAGTTGGATTTGGCTGTCTGGCCAGAGTTGATGCCAACCTGTGTGGCAGTCATGCTGCACGTGTTGCAGAACATGCTATTTTCCATCATCCGATTACAGTTCCAGTGAGTGGAGAAGTGATCGACTTTCTGGCCTGGTGTGAAGGGGGATCCATGGGCTGGTTTGTTCCCAAGAACACTGAGTGAGAGGGTCGGGACGGCCCGAGAAAGGTTGCCGAGAGGTGCAGCTATTGAGATGGTGTGTCGACGTTTGCATCCAAGAAACCGACAAGAGTCTAGACTTACGCGTTGTGCTTTGCCTTTTCTGTTCCCCCCAATTTTGACCCATCAGGTTGTCTTCGGCTGTCTTTCCAGTAGAGCGACTTATTTGTATGTTTTGAGCCGGCCCCAGACTAGGGGAGAGGCTGATACCCGTTAGCACGTTTCTAGAGAGTTTTCTTCGTTTCAATCTTTGTTAGCATTAGATACCACATACTGTTTGCCAGCACGTTAGTCATTACTGTTAAACCACCGAGTTGGAACTTCTGAGGTGGATAGAGATAGCAACCACTTCCCATCGTTAGGTCGACTTGTCTATGCAGGTGTATTGTTTAGGGACTCGTAACTAGATAATGATTGGATGACCGGGGCTAAATAATCATTTTCATTCCATCAACTCTATAACTGACAGAAGCCAATCTGGGCCATGATTGGGCCGGTGTTGGTTCCTCTATTAATTCTTTTGAAACCCCATATTGAAAGCCATGCAATGCATTCGTACTGCGTACGGCTTTGTACAAGGTAATGATGTGTAGCATGTTGGTAGAGCGATATCGACATGGCAACCAGCTCTCATCAAACCTGAACCCGGGGTCATAGAGAAAACCGGAAATCCCTTCAGATAACTTTCTCCTCCTATAACAGAAGCATATATTAATTGTATGTAGTTTTAAATATATCCCAAGTATTGGATATTTATAGTCTATGGTAATCTAAACCTTATGAAGATATTATTATAAGTTTAGGTAGTTACTTTGGTATGCATATGTAGGTCAATGATGTTTTTCTTTTCTTTATCTTATCCCCTACGCCTGACTCGCAACCAGGCTCTTTACAAAAGGGACCAGTCGTATTAAATCGGCACCAGTGTCCAAGATTGGCTGCGTGCTTATTGTTGACGCCTGCACGAAAATCATACTGGTGCGACGAGACCCATTTCTATCGACATGGCGACATCGCTCATCAAGAAAGATGGAGACACTTGTATGGAAGCCTCGCACCGAGCGGCCCGTAAAGGCGCCAACACAGAAACATGCAAAGGCGACTAATGCAAGCCCCAGCCAGTCTTCGTTGAATAGGTACAACAAACGGCGGTGTACACTTCAACGGCTACTATCAACAACCGGTCAATCAGTAGAAACAGAATTGATGACGCGGCGATGAACGGGCAGCCGGTCAGCGGAACCTGGAGGGGAGAATATGCAAGACATTGGATGGAGAGCTGGGGAAGCATGAGGCACAGCATATAAGAAACCATAGTCACCAAGGCAGATGGATAAGGTGGATGCTGCGCGACACCGATAAGGCAATATGTTCCCGAATCGTCAGAGAGAAGACACAAAGGCAAGTCGATGCAGAAGCGGCATGGATGCAGCCACACAAGACAGACGCAGCAAATTATTGCATGGTGTTTGAGAAAGGAACCTGGTGGCTGGGATCAGGGCTGAAGCAAGAGATCGAGGCACATGTGCTGGCTGGTGTGGTGCTGTAGCTTCGGGATTCGTGATAGTGACTTGTAGCGAGCTGAAGCGGTAATCTTCGACCGTCTTACATATCGCTAAAGAGCACCAATGCGTCCTATTTCCATGGCCAGCCGGCTAAAAAAGAACCCTGTTAAGTTATGCGGGTGTAGTGTCGTACACTTGAGAAGATACCTGGTTTGTTCGTGCGTATTATGTGCCTCATGCTCATCAGTGAGGATCCATATCGGGTACAGAGAAGGTCTCAGCTATCAGCGCCTGTGGGGTCGCATCAAAGTTAGGATCAGAGGTGGTAGCTGATCAGTAGCGATCGGAAAACTAGACGTTGAGTGATAGAAACGGGACCAGTGCGCTTCAAGCGATGATAGGTGTTATCCTGGCATGATTTAACGTTGTCTAGAGAAGCCTGATGAATCAGAGCTAGTAAGCTCAGCCTGGCCTCGCCATCGGTGATTTGGCCGCAATAGACTCATCGAGATGAGCACTCTGCCGTGTTCGAACATTGGAATGTTGCGATAGGGATCCACTGCATTCGTACGTCATTTCGTAACAAAATTTGTATGAAAAGAACAACAGCATGTGTTGCGAAGCTCTCCACTGTAACAGCTTCTGCCTACTATGCAGAAATGAACCCATACAGGGGAACTTGACGCCGCAGAGTCGCAACGTGAATGGCACTGCTGCATTGAAGAGTCGATTGGCGTGGGCAAAGCTGGAGAGGGCTGCTAAGAACCACGAGTTAAGCTGCACGATGAGTAAAGAGCCATTCTATCCAGAACAACACCCTTGGACTTAGCCTGGCCAGCCAGTGTTATCTGGCTGCGTACTTCTGAGCAGACTAACCATCGGTCAGAGACGGATCATGAGCCAAGTATTTTGTACGCGATGGGACGATGGCTCCTCGCCGGGCTGCAGGCTGCACGCGCCCCAGCCTTGACCACAGAAACGCTGAAGCAATGGTACTTGAGCGGAGCAAGCGGGTAGTCCAAATCAAGCATTGTAGCTAAAGTTCTTTGGGGGAGTTCATTGGTGTGAGTTGGATGTTGGGGAGAAATTGGTTATCGCTGTAAGTCGATGTGGGTAGACACTGATTTCGAGATTTCAATGATACGGCTTCTGGATTGCAACATGACACGAAAACGTAAGATTCTTAATTAATTGTGATGACTTGCTGGCGATCTGATCAACTGTGGTGTGATGAAAGATTAATGGCCAAAACAAGGGAGACACTGCTGAGGTAATATCGGGCCATGAAGACATCCATCCAAGTAGCAGATTCCCAAGTATGAACCGAGTACCTCGCATGTCGCTCCCGCAAAAACGGGAATAAGAACTGGTAACCAATAGGAAACTAGACCATTTGAAGAAGGAAGGATGCCCGAAAATGAAAGGAAAGGCACTTTTTTCTTCGAGGGAATTGCCTAAAGAGGCAGCTCATTGAATAACCTCCGCCTGTGATATTGGTCCCTTTATAGGCAGGTTCTGTAAGGTATACCTTGGCTGAATGTAGGCATGTATGAGGTAGCGTCGTCCTTTGAAGCAACAATTCGCAATCAACGATGCCAAAACTAAGAGTACAGGCAGCTGTAAAGTGGAGAGAACTGTTCACTTTGATTCCACCTGCGGGGACCTTGACCTAGAAAAGCAAAAACAAGCTCACGTTGTAGCATGAAACTACGTACAGACAACTCACATCATGGCTGGCTGAAGCTCCGCCGGGCTTACGAAACTGATGCTTTTATGGGCCGTATCTCAATCTCTTTCTCTGCCAAAAGCCTGGGTTCATACTGGGCTCCGGTTGTTCTCTGAACTGGGGTTTCTCACCCGTGTCTGTCCGGGTGGCTGTGGAATGGTTGTTAGAATAAACCCAGAGACACAGACAAGGCCCAATTGAACGGACGATTCCCTGGAAGCCAGTTCAGGGGCACGGCACGAAAGCGCAGGGGTTCTCATAGCTTGCCTTAGGCCAAATTCTATCTTGAGCTATTACCCGACCATCCGAGGCTGGCGATTTGTGTTCACTGCGGTACTGAGGTAAGGCAGTGAAGTAGACTGGTAGCCAAGTATTCTAGTGCCTCTCTGATGGACGCTAAGCTCGCAGCAGGCCCGATACTGGGGTAAGATAATTAATTGGATGTTAGGGTCCTCAAGGATAAAGGATTGACGAAAGCCAACGGATCGAGGCAACCAAGTGAGCATGGATAAGACATGGAAGTCGATAGAAATAAATACCTAGCATAATATTGACCTTATACAGCCTAATTCGTATTCATGATGCTTACCAGAGGAAACGAAACAATTCACATTTTATATTTTATGTACAAGGAACAACACAGGCCAACCATCATTCAACGGGGTCCAGTGTGTGGCGGCTAAGTACTATATTTGGGTTGGAGCTTGTCCCGCCATCTATACAAAAGCCTGTACTTGGACTGTACGAGCTCGGATCCATGGCACGTACAGAGCATAACTTTCGATTTGTTACGGTTGACGCTGCCCTGCGACTTTTCTGTTGAAGGGATGCGCGGAAAGGAACATACTTTGGGTGAGCTTGTTACAGTTACAGGTAACATATGGGGAACATATTCGTGAATCCCATCACGACCAGACTCGTGTTCGTTCGGCTGCGTGAAGTTTGATTCGGTAGTACATCAAGTTGACTCATATGTAGAGGTACAATAAGAATCATCCAATAGGAGTATCCATCAAGGGTTCAAGTTGACGATTAGCATCTGATACTGCATTAATGCTACACTGATACAGCAATCATGCATGCAAACTGAGGAGTATGCATCATTTGATTGATCGTAAGAAATGGCGTTTTACATATCAGACCTGTCATGCAATCGCTGCGGTACCGCTTTGTCGACGTATAAATGTTTCATGATAACACAATCGGTTGGCCACCTGCTCAAACTATTTATCATTGTACGCAACAGACTCACTGCATGGGCTAGGACAAGCTGCGGATACAAGGCTTCTCGCAAAACAATGCTGCCTGGTATGAAATGCATTCTGGATTCGGACGTGGCTGCTTTTACCACATGAATTGGGTGATTGGTGCTCATTGAGTCATGTAGACTAACACCTTGAATCGTTGATATCACCCTACTGTATCTGACTTGAAGCTTGGACACAGAAAAGGTCCGCTTGACCGCTAGCTTGCCCATGTTTTGATGGGCTCTTGAATCTCGTCCCGATAATTCTCACGTTGGCCATGCTTTATTCCTTCATCATTGTCTGGCGAGATACTTCATTATCACATCAATCATCAAACCCTAAAGTACCTAAGGTACTGATTATCACAGATAGCAACATGTGGATATCAGGAAACCTCACCATCTCCACAGTTACCTCCATGTTAGGCACTGCTGGGGCTCGGATGGTGCGTGCTGGGCGCTGGGCGCTGGGCAAGGCTTCTGTATCCGACTCAGTAGCCCCGCTGCCGCTATTGAGAGGCAGCGAGGGTTTGGGAAGGGGACAAAAATTTTCCACCCCTTGAAGCCTTCCCTGTCGGGTTTCCCCTCCCCCTCGCGGGATCCCAATCGCGCAACTGTGCCTGCCATTCCCCAGTACCTACCTAGATTGCACCCCTCCTTCCTCATCACCACTGCGCATCCGTCTTTCAGCAGCCCTGTTCTTCACAGCCAAAAGCTAGACCCTTCCCACCCTTCTTCTACCTACCCTACCTCTTTCCTCTTCCTCCTCCTCCTCCTCCTCTTCTTCTCTTCTTCTCTTCTTCTCTTCTTCCCTCACAATGAGCGCTCAAGAACCCCTCCCCTCTACCAACTCATCCTCCGCGACAAACAACCAAGATGCCTCGGGACGACAGCCCTCCTCCTCCGCCGCCGGTTCCTCCGAACTCTCCGGTGCAAAGATAAGCCTGCGCAAGTCGCTGCGAAGCTTCCCCGACTTCCCTATCCCGGGTATCAACTTTGTCGATATTATGCCTCTCTTCGCCGACCCAGTCGCCCATGCCACTCTTGTCGACGCCCTCGAACTTCAGATCGCCGAGGCTTTCCCCACCAAGCCTGATGTTATCGTCGGCCTTGACGCCCGTGGCTTCCTCTTCGGTCCTGGTCTTGCGCTCCGTCTCGGTGTTTCTTTCGCTGCTGTCCGCAAGCAGGGCAAGCTCCCTGGACCTTGCGCTACCGCCGAGTATGTCAAGGAGTATGGCAAGGATCTGTTTCAAATGCAGGAAGACGCCGTCCGTGAGGGCCAGAAGGTCCTTATTGTGGACGACATCATTGCTACGGGTGAGTAAATCTGGTTACACGGCATTGTGCATAGCGTATTTTGGACACTCACTGACGTGATTTTCTCAGGTGGTTCCGCAAAGGCTGCGGCTGAACTCGTCCAGCAGCTCAAGGGCGATGTTGTTGGATACTTGTTTATTCTTGAAATTCCTGGCCTCAATGGCCGAGACAAGCTTGGCACCGCTCCCGTCAAGATTCTTCTTGAAGATGCTTAGTTGGCTGATGCCAGGCTTCCTCTATTTTCGATCCCACTTCCAACGACAAAGCGATATCGGGCCATAGATCGACGTCAATTAGCTCTTGGTGTGCCATGTGGCAGCGCATCTGCGAGAGTTTTGTTAGACCTGGAAAGTCTGTTTTTGCCCTGTTTGTTTTTGAACTTGAGTGTCGGTGGTGGTAGTGGTTAAGTTTTACGGCAATTCACTTATTTTATTGAGTGAGATATATACTGGTTGGCGTTTTGTGGATGGAATTTTCACTACTCAACAACCGCAAAAGTCTTTTCGGGTTCGCGCATATAGAATGGGGTTTTTGGAGGATACCTTGATATAGCCATATAAAGAAAGATCTCAAACTAATAATGACAAATGACAGTATTATCTGCTCATGCTCCGACCTTTTTGTCTTTGCGAATTTGGCCATAATTATCTGTCATGATATGGGATATGCCATAGTCAACATATATTTTGCAATGATTCAACCTTCAATAGCACGTATTCAGTATTGCACATTATCAAAAACAACAATATACAAAAATGACGGCAAAGGCCACCAAGATAACTCCGAGACATGCATGCATATGTACTCCATGCGTTCGTTATAAGACAATGGCGTTTTCTATCAACATCCCTTGGCTCTCCACCAAGTACTTGCGCCGCATTCCTACGCCCTTAGCCTCACCAAAACGCTCATAATCACCCTTAGTTCCGCGTATAAAAACAAGAGGCACACCGTTGAGCCGCTCCATGCCTCGAGGCGTCAACTGCGCTACGGTCAGAAGAGGGCGAACAATGTCACCAGGTCCCTCTTCGGAATCATCGCCCTCGTCAATAACGATTACAAGCTGTAATGAGTGCGGTGATGCCGGGAAGCTAGGGATGCGCTCTAGCTTTTCGCTGAATGAGCAGCCGCCGCGGCGGATGACAATAATTTGATGTTGGCGAGATGATGATTCGGGTAGGGGGGCACCACATGCTTCACTACCGAGAAAGACGGTCGTCCAAGGAAAGTTGGCAGCGGGTTTGCGCGAGTTGTAGCTTGGTGAAGCGACCATGGGTGTGTCGACGATGGGAGGTAGGGGGAATGCGCCGGGGCCGGTGGACGTGTAAGCCGTCCAACGGAGGATAGTGGGGCCGGGACCGTCCGCCTCCGTCTCCGGAAGATCGGTGTAGGCGGGTTCAAAGACGGAGCTCACGGCACGCAGCAATGACTTGAGGAGCGATTCTGAAGGAAGGGTCGCATGACTGGGAAGAAGTTCGCTGGATGCGTTGACCCCTTGAGCAGGGGTTGGAGTACTGGCATTCAGCTTGTCTGGTGCGTCGAGGAGAAGGTCGATCTCAACTATATCCTTTCGTCGAATACAGGTAAAGGCTTCTTCTTTGTAGTTTCTCACGTGCTCCGCGTGAAAGAACACATTTTCGTGCCGGCCAAGCTCTCTATTCGCCGCGTGCGTAATCCTCCAAGACCGATCTGCGAGTTCCCCGTCCTTCTGTTTTTCCAGTTGGAGCCGCATGCCATCAAGGTTGCGGACCGTTGGACCGTTGTGGCTGTACCACACGAGGGACGTCCCGAAGCGTGACACAAGCGAGCTGGCTGTGTCACCAGGTGGGAACTCTATCCATGACATGACGCGCTCAACGGGTGCGGCGCATACGCCATCCTGTGGCAGCATCGTTGGTGGTAACGTCCAGGGAAACATTGTGTGGTTAGTCTTAGCTCTATATTTCATTCTATGGCCTCTCTTCTTGTCGAAAACTTCCACAGCCTCGAGGGGTCCATGGAGGTTGGGAGAGTTGTGCAGATCGACGAATAGTGCAACACTGAACAAGTCGGGACGGGCAGCGGTAGCCGACCCGGAAAGCCCTGGTACCGTAGGTATAGGACATGAATGCGTGAAGCTCCCATCAGCAGTGTAATTCCTGGGGATAACTCGTTTTGCCAAAGTATGCCGCAGGTTCGGGTGTGGACGACTGCGCTTGGGGATGATGAGGGGGTGACCCTCTGTAGAAAAGACAAATGCAGCATCAACCTTGTTGAGAGCGTGGTCGGGGTCGAAGAGGAGATACATATACTTCGTTGTTTCACCAAGAAAGAAGCTTTCCATGCGGTCAGACAGTTCTCCCGTCCTAACGTCTTGGATGCCGGCCCATCCGCAGGGAGTACGACATCGTCGCTCAATGTCTCTTAGAACCATTTCGCCGACATACAAGTACCATGGGTCTTGTGTAGCACGGTATATATAGTATGTTGACTCTATGAACTCGGGACGGCCTGGCCACCAACCGAGCCCCTGATCAACAGTGTTTTCACGAACAGACCATCTCTCAGGCAAGGCAGCGTATCGCGTCCAGAGAGCAGTATAAACAAGATTTGCCTCTACAGCTTCATCGACCTCGCCAGCCATGGCCAATAAACCAGGGTAGAAGGCTCCTAAGCTATCGATCCACATCGTATACGGTTGTCCGGTAGTGCGATGATTATTTGAGTAATAGGGGTAATGACTCCTGTCAGTGTATAGATATCGTTTGACTGAGGCGTGGGCTTGATGCCATGCGTCCAAGAATGCCTCAGATGTCTGTAGCTCGGTCGGCAGAGGAGGATGGAGGGTGTTAGGGTCGAGCCATCCAGCACTGCTCTGCCGATTGGAGGTCGACTCGTTCGGCATGCCGTGTCCTGAAAGCAAGATATGGCTCTTCAAAGCATATTCGAAGAAGCTATCCATACCAGCACCAATTCCGGCATGTGGTCCGATCCATTGGCCACGCTCTGCGTCGAGGCCGTTGCCAACCAGTCCAATCTCACTCCTTCTGCCCCAGACTGCCCAAAAGGCCCGCTTGGCTGCCTGTTCGAATCGAACATCTCCCGACAAACGACTAAGAACCGTAAATTCAAGAGTAAGGCTCCCAGCGCCGGCACTGCAAGTCTCGGTGATTTCCCCTGAAGCAGCCTCGGGCTTGCCGTCCATATGGCGAAAGAGCGGGGAGTTGGTGTAGAATGGAATGCCATGTCGAAGATTGACTCGCGGATATGGGATACCCGTATCTGTATAGAAGGCAGGAAGAAGCCTTTGTCCAAGATCAAGGGCAAGTCTCAAAAGCTGGCCATCGTATTTGAAACCATTCGGCCATGGTATGGGTATCAGTTCTAGGGGATCATCAGACTCGGTGGTCCAGGCAGGCTGCACCGTGTATCCGTTGATAGGTAGCTCGCCGATGGCAAAGAGATGCGCACTGAGAAGACCACCCAATCCACGGATTACGGTTTCAAAGACCTGAACCTTGCTATCGAGGTCAAACCCAGTAGCTCGTATGCCTTGGCCCGAAACCCCAGGTCGTCCGTCTCCGTAATATCGTACAAAATCCGCTATCCCATCTTGAAAGTCGCTCAGCGCTTTCGACCCAGTTCCTGAGGCATCTTCGGGTCCTCCAGCCAGGATCGCAAGTGTCGATAGACTATCAATCAGCGTAAGGGAATAGTTGCCCAGGGCATCGTTCAGTCCGATATGGGCAGGATTCTCTCGATCTCGGGTCAGGGGGGAACACGTTAAAGGTCGGAGCTGTGGGAGAGTATAGTCAGCTTTTGACGATCATCAACCGCGGCACCGAACAAACCTCATCCTCAGGGAACGCATGTTGCATGTAGTTGCTGAAGCCATGATAGAACATATCCACTGTTTCTTGGCGCAGCCGCCCAAGTTGGTCCTGCCGCATTGCTTGAGCCGTCCATGATAGTGCAGCCCATATTAAGAGTTGCATAGAGACAAAGATCATCATGCCTCCTGGCTCATGAAGCCCGAGCCCAAGCCTCCGATATATTGGCCAGGGGAAAACGGCGCTCGAGAGCTGCTGGGCTCATCGAGGGGGGCCTAAAGACAGCTAAACCGATTGTACAACATACAATTAATGTGTTGAACGCCTCGAGTATGGCGCGCGACGGGCGCTCAGCGTCGCGGTTTGAATATTTGGAGGAGACAAAGCCCTTTCGAATTCGTGGTGATGAATGTGTCTTGTCATCATGCCGCCACGTGTGGCTGATGTCTGTGGCAGCCCCTGTCCTAATCCCCTTTGTTCAATGGTCAATCCCAGGCAAGCAAAGCCTAGAATTCGGTTTAACGAAAGTCAATTCCTTCTCGAGGCCCCGATAAATGTTAACTATAGTATGTACTAACTTGTGATATTCAAAACAGTAGCGTACCTAAGGTACCTAGCGAATACGTCGATCTTGGTCGACAGAACTCAAATTTCATTGCTGCACAAATCACAGCCACCAAAACCTCAAGCACAACCAACAACCGCATACAGATGGCTCTGATTGCTTCATGCCCACATCGTCACCCCTCCTCTTCCTTTGTTTCGACCCCTCTCCTCGAGGCCATATGTAATCTCATTAAATCATGACCAAAACACGCGAAACCTAAACAAGTCTGCGCCAAGAGAAAAGGTCACGATAAGGACACCGTATGTGACAGTGCGTCACTACCCTGGCGTTGTAGAGAGAAAATAGGGTCTCTTGGGAAAACGTCACTGTTGATCTCGAGCTAACCATATTGCAGCGTCAAGCGGCAATCGGCCATAGGTCTGAAGCGCTGATTGCAACTCAACGTTGGTTATGCCTTGACTTGCTCAAGCAATGGACGTTAACCGCGCTTCGAATGTTGAAATCGCCCTTGTTCCGTCATCTTCATCACACATACAGGTGGTTCAAAGAGTCGCTGTTGGTGTTACAAGGTGCCACATCCATCGCCCTGCAAGACACCTGTATCAATTTACACGCCTGTCTCGTCTGTGCTTCTAAGGAAACAGAATCAGATCAGTCCCCGCTTGAGTTCCTCTGCTAGCTCTGCTACAGGATTCATGGTTAACGGCAAGCCACGCGGATTGCTAGCAACTCTTAGCGCATTATCGGGATGATCTTGTCTTCCACTGAGCCTTCCCCTGGGCCATATTTGGCCATTGCAAGTCGTGTACCCTGGAGGAGTTACTTGGACTCATTTCAGAGCAGAGTCCGAGCCCGAATACCTAGTCTCAGCTCGACAGCCTTGCAGTACTGCTCCGTCCCTATGATACAGCATCAGTGTGCCTGCGTTGTCCAAACAGGACCAAAATCTGTGATAAAGCGTGCTAGCTTTGACGACAAAATCCGCACCCCTCACAGCATCCTCTTGGGATTCGTCTGCTTCCTTTGACGGTGAACGCCTGTCTATCACAACTCATGGTTCTGGCTTGCACCTCGCATGCTGCGGCTACTATTGATTCATGAGGCCTGGCGTGCTTCTCTCGCCCACTGGCACTACTTATCTTTGCTTTTCTAACTTGATATCGTTGAATTCCTTTGATGAGAATAGCTACAACCAGCCAATGAGGCCTTTGGCACAGAATATGGGTCACGAAAGGTCTTTCGTGAGGACTACTCAGTGTTTATTCAACATAGCTTACGCAAGACCCGGGCTCACGTATTCGAAGTTGAAGGATCTGGAGTCAAGATGGCACACCTGAACCACCATTCTCACCGCTTCAGGTGCTATCAGGAGCTCATAACTACCAACCGGCCTCAAAGATATCCCAAGCGTCCCAGTTGCGCGGTTGTCGTTTCTTGTCTACACGAGTCTCTTGTGTGATGGGAGACGTGATCCCTCAACTACTACTTTGCGGTCCTGACAATCAACGTTACTTTCTCTCATACAATTGTTTCTCTCTGTTTCAAAGTACATGCTGTCACATTATAAGGCCCAGTCGTCAACCTGCCTGTCATTCCCAGGGGGAGGCAGCAATGATTCTACGCCAATCGATTCATATCAAAGAAGTTACCAAGACATGCACAGATGTCCTTGACGATACAATGTATATGTGAATCAGCCAGTTATCTCTTTCCTTCACAAAGCGGGCAATCACATTTTCAATCACAACCTTATTCCGAGATGCTTTGCCCAGCCTTCCCCACAAGCACACAGGGGCCATAAAGACGAGCCTGAAGAGTACAAACCACCGCATCCAAGTCAAATTTCGCTACCCTATTTTGTTCTTTCGACAAACCAGTGGCACGGGATCCTCTCTGGACGCTTGTGAGCAAACACAAAAGGTAATCAGGTGCAGGGAAATCGTGAGCCATTGAAGTGACTGGCCACAAAGTGCCTCATCTGAAGCCTGGCATGGCCGAACTGTCAAACGGCGTGATCTGCATCGGGAGCTAGAAGCCTGGATCCCTGACGGCTAGGGCGCCCAGGGGCGGGGCCCCTAGTTTAGGCTCAAGGCGACCCCGTCATGCTTGTCTCGACACCCTCCCCTCCCGGCTTCCGAGGATGACCTGAATCCTTGCCAACCTGAACCCAGCTGCATGCAAGTTGCAGCGAGAATCAAATTTACCTGAAGCGCAATTTTCCAGACTGTCGGGTCTGCAAACAAAGACAAGTTTGTCAATACGAGCTGTGTGTTGTCTCACTCAAGCTCCGCCCCCTTTCTGAGTCTTTCCAGGTCTTTTGCATTCCCACTTCCTTTCATAGCAACAGGACACGCCACGTTTGGCCATTTCGAAATCGCCAATCTCAAGTCCCTAATCAGACATCTCAAAAATCTGACCCCAGATTTTGTCTGAAGCCACTCGCGGTCACTTGACTTCCCGCGTGCAAATCAGAGGGAATCTTTCATAAGTTCAGACTGTGATTTGCAGCCTACGACAAGGGCTAAACTTATGCTGCCTTAACAGTTGCATAGCTGGAGCCTTGCGAAGTTCTTTGGGATACAGGCTGTTGAGACTTAGATATCGGCAGAGCTTTTCCTGGACAAACCCACAGGTATCACAAGGCACTGGCTGTTTTTTTTGCTCTTATGCAAATTCGTCAGATTCTTTCTGGAGCTCTATCTAAAACAGTTCCTTGGGGTATATGAAAGGACTCTTATATGGTTAGCAACGTCCCTAATGATCGGGACATGCTGGAAACTAAAAAGAATGTGGGCTCTTCGTCGAGAAGATGAAGCAGTCTATAATGATATCGCGGACCCCGAACAAGTACCGGAAGCCTCCGGTTCTCACGATCCTCTGCGTCCCCCATACATTGTCTGCGATGCTGGGCTCAATCTCATCATGGGATGCATGCGATCATTTTGTTGTGGCATTGCTCCCGGTTCCATCTTCATTTGCTGATCCCATATATGCGCACCCATCATGTTGCTGTGGCCTCCAGGGCCGTCCTCCTCCATCTTGATATTTGGAACACCATGGACTTGGTTGATGACCTCGTCCTCGTGGGTGTTGTGTGATCCGACGCTCATCATTTCGTCGTGATCATCAGCGCCGCGGCCTGTACGCTTTCTTGTTGGTACAGACTTTCGTCGCCGTCTGATGTTGAGGTCCCCGTATGACTCCATGTAGATCCCTTCCTCGAGCTTCAGATCGTTGACAACTTTCACCTCGATGTCGCTGGCGTTCAAGCGCATATTTCGAGAGCCTCCCATCTCGTGGAATGTCTCGAGTATCGTTTGGTAGCGAGTTTTCTCGACATACCTCCAAGCCTCACGAAGTAGTTCCTCCTAAGAATCGTCAGTATAATCCTCAAGCTTTCCAAGGCAGAGCGACTTACATCTCTTGGTATCCATTCAATATATTTGGAACGGCCTCGCTTAAACTTCATCTGAAGCATTTCCTTGCCGGGGCACTTCTGGAAACGCTCTTTATAGTCGCTTTGGATGCTCTCCCACATATCTTGACCTTTTTGGTTGCGGTGCTGCCAGCGGGATTCAAATATGCAGCGCTCCTCATCAGGACAGGTGCTTTTGAGGGCTGGTGGAACCTCTTCACCGAAGCAATTCTTGTGCTCGTCGACAGGTTCATCAGCAGCGGCAGCTCGAGACGCCCCCGACCGCTTCACCGTGCGCTTTTTAACCCGGCCAGGTGCGTGTAAGGCAGATCTACGACGAGGAGATCCGGTCATGGAGCGTGGAACATCTGAAGATAAACCATGCAACCCTGGGTCTTCAGGGCTAGGTCGTTGACGATACTGATTTGGACGGGGCTCACTCAACATAGGCGCAGAAGGCATCTCGCGATGATGTAGTCCCATTGGAATGTGATGATTGTCCCGCATAATGATGTGGTCAGGATGTTCGACTGGAGGTCCCATATTGACGTAATAGGGCTGGTTCATAGATTGTGGTTCTGGTCCGTTTGAGACACCAAACGCTCCCATATAGGGCTCAGGCGGTCCGGGGGTTCGACGCCCGTCCTGAACATAGTTGGCATGGAGGAACTCTCCAGCGACTGAAGGTTGAGAAGTCATGGGTGAACTCGCTTGAGGGGACTGGCTGTTGACGTCGAATTGTCCTGTCCACTGTTGGTGGTACATCCTGGAACTCCCAGGAGGGCTAGGTTGCTGGTTAGGTGTGCTTGGAGGGGGAGGATATTGGGGTGCAATCTTTGACACCCCGTGCAAAGGAGGAGATCCCACGACTGAGATGGGAGTCAAGAGGTTCGGATCGCACTGGCCAGAAATACTGTTGAAGGGCGAAGAAACCTGTGCCAACGAGGATGAGTTATCAACACTACTGAGAGCAGAGCCACGGGCCTGCGGGCGAGCTAGACAAGGCTTTACCCTGTCCACGCCAACTCTGGGAAAAGTACAACTTACAGAGGAGTAGGATGTCAGGTCGTGGTAAGGAGAAGTTGCAGTTGTTGAAATTGAGTCGTGCAAGTTGGGAGCTCCCGAAAGACCATCCGGATGGGGTAGACCTGGGGCAATATACTGCTGCTCGACCATGATCATGTGGGTATCAGGTTGGGGTTTGGACAATTGCAGTCCAAATCGGTTGGTTGATGGGCGGGGCTAAATAATAGAATGTGTCTTTGAATGGTTGATAGCTGTTGATGCTGTGGCTGCGAGTTCAAGATTTCGACCGAGACTGGGCACATTTATGACTAGAAACCAAGATGCTTCAAGAATGCATCAAGACCTGGCGAGGCAGATATGGAAGAGGGAGGTGGAAGACGATTCAGCCTTTTCTGGCCGCGGCCGCTTTTTGAAGACCTGGGTGTCCGAAGATCGAGGCCAAGGAAGTGCAAGGGCAGGAAGAAGGATTTGATGAAGGGAAACAGAGCCTTGTGGGGTCATAGACGGGCCGGCCTCTTTGTATAAATGGTGTTTGGAGATGAAGAGCAGTGGAGTATAGATCGTTGGAGTGTGGGTAGGTTTACTATACATGGAGGTCGGTCTGAAAGGCAGCAGCTACAAAGTACCAAGGCATTCTTGAGAGCCGTTCTTTTAGCAAAGCCCAGAAAGCTATGGGCGAGCGAGAGACAGGCCTAGGTGCCAAGGGGGGGGGGAGG